>RSEF01000003.1:112510983-112669561 GCA_003993805.1 Himantopus leucocephalus
GGGGGGGAGGGGGGTGCGTGGGCAATACACAGCTAGAAGTCAATATATTAACCAACCCACAGAAGTAGAAGTACCTTAAGTTTTATAAAATTTATCATATGCTGCCACAATTAACGCAAACTATGCAAATTAATTGTCCTGTTACTCTGAAGAGCTTCAGTCTGCTTTTCAGACATGGTGACAATAGAGCTGATACCACAGAGCAAGGAGAAAGGGTGGAGGCTGATCACTGCCGCTGTGCTTGCTCAGGGAGAAGGACACCCAGCCATTGCTTTTGGAGGACACCCAGCAAAGTCCTGACCTGACACAGAAACTTGCAAGATGGACTGATGCAGACCCAGATATGTACAGTACACCCAACATATCCTAAATCCCAGGACTTCAGTTCTTTGTCATCACGTGCAGCTTAAATGCATGGGGCTTTCACATCAGACCTTTGAAAAAGAGATCAGTTGCTCTCATTAAACCACCACAGCTCCCATGACATTT
This sequence comes from Himantopus leucocephalus, assembly GCA_003993805.1. Taxonomy (NCBI): domain Eukaryota; kingdom Metazoa; phylum Chordata; class Aves; order Charadriiformes; family Recurvirostridae; genus Himantopus; species Himantopus leucocephalus. Next base: position 112,511,473 of record RSEF01000003.1, read on the forward strand.
TCATTTCTGGATGGGAAGCTTGTTTACAGTCTCATAACTCCACTGCGCAGTGGTTTCCACTGACAACAAAAGCCTGCTCTATGTAAAATACTGTTCTATTTGTGGCAGATGATGTAACTGCTTTTATTGCTCTATATATCCATTCCTGAGATGCAGAAAGTTGAGTCATGGGATCTGATACTCAACAGTGGTGTGAAATTCTGAACAAAATCAAGAAAACCAGCAACTATTTCCTACAGTGACTGCAATTTTTATGAGTACTGAAACACATGGAACTACAGAATCCATGAGTCAGGTCTATTCACCTGCAGGAAGACTCAAGAAAATCGTTGCTGTCTCCCTGTTCCCATCTTTTTTTCTTTTATAAAGCTTTATCAGTAGCATCCAAGGCCATGAAATTGTTTCACCTGTGCTCTGCCAACATGTTGCAGCACTGCTCTAGCTGAACTGAGGCATGAGAGTGCAGTCCACTCTTTGGTCACAGACTGAGCCTTTAGTTTCAGCTGACAGAGCTCAAGGTTCTCCCTCTAAATGGTCAGGCTCACAGAGGGAAACCCACCACGATATGGTGTTTCGCCATATTCAGACCCCAGCACGTGCTCACTGCACCAAACAATGCTACTGTTCATATTTGATGGTGAATCTAAACAGCTGTAACAACATAAGTCACCATTACAGAAGGCCTTGAGAAGAAGTAACAGGTAAGGCATATCTGAACTCCAGGCTACTCAACTGACCAGGAAGTAACAGCTAAACCGTTGATCTTGTCCACACCCCTCTGTATGCAACCCTCTCCATGACAGAAATTTACTTCTTGTTGATACCTTTTTATTACAGTAGTTTAAATAGAGAGAGTGTTGTTCTTCTTTCCTTTTCCGTATTTCTTCGCTTGACTGGCTGTCCATTTTGTTCTGAATTTTCCGCAGCAGTGGCTCTGAAACATCCTCAAGCCATTTCTTGTACAGGATCTCCTTCTTTCTCAGATTTAGGAAATCATTGTGCCTCAAATACCTGTCCACCTCCTAAGTAAGAAACAGAAAGTAAAAACCATACAACCTATTGGCCAACCACATTAAAGAGTCCACGGGTGAACCTACGCAGCTCGGCTGACCTGATCTGACTGGCCACTGCTGCAGGGGCCCTGTTTTCCAGCCTTTCTTTCTGCTCCTCCCTCTCTCCACTTCCCACCACTTGTTTCCAAAGCTCTCCCTTGAATGAGCTCTGGCATTCAGACTCTAATGTTTAAGCTGTAGTGCAAGACTAGCAGAAAATCATTCACCTTCTCCCACCAGGTTAGCGAGCTGAAATCACTTCACAGTGGGGGTCTGATAAACACCAGACTGTGCAAGACATGCAGCAGGAAAAGGACCTTCTCCCTGCAGCACTGGCATTCTGCTAGATCAGATCAGCCCTCACGCCCTTTATTCACAGGCCCACCTTCACTATTTGATCACATCCACAGAACAAAAGTTAGGTGCAAACAGGCAGGTAAGTCAAAGATAAACAATTCCTAAGCTCATAATCATGAGTTACCACTAATTATGGGTTACCACTTCAGTCCTACCCCCATGCACTCATAGGGATATCCCGAGGAGACCAGAATTTAGTTTTCCAAGAATACCAACTGACGTGTTATCCCGAATCACTGATGGAGAGAAAAAACACTGACATGCAGGAAAGCAGCTATCACTTCTTACCCTCACAAAATAATTTTCTCTGTCCAAGATGAGCTGAGCAGAAGCAATGATGTCTTGACTTTCATCAGATGCTGCCTAACAAAACATCAAAAAACCACATGAACTAAAAGCAGGACTAGATTAGGAGTTAGAATTCCCTTTGTATTCAAAATAATTACTTGTGTTGTGATTATAGGCACATTATACCATAACCCAGATGGCAGAAAGCACAGGCAGGCAAATCCTTGCAAGACTTGCTCTGAATCGTTAGCTTAAATGTAGCAACAGAAGAGTGTTGGAAGAACTGGAATGTACATGTTCAGTGGGACCAGACCATACACCTCCTTGGTCGCTTCTCACCATGACCACACCACCGCTTGCTCCTTGCCACCATTGCTTACATGAGCGAGAGGCATCTCTCTGCACCTTCATTTTCAATACAGATACAGCCACACTACATAAATAGCAATCAAACAAATTAAAACCCCAATGAGGTATTATGTCAGGGAATTAGTAAAAGTATAAAAAGAAAAATAGAGGAAAACAGTGAAATGCAAGAGGAAAGATCATGAGAAAAACCCCTCCAAAGCAGGAAACGGCTTCCCTGCTGCCTCTGCTCATGAATTCGTCTGCATTTTAAATCTCAGTTACTATTGTGACGTCAGCCAAGCTCTCCTCTAGCATCATCCTCATCTTATTCTTTCTGAAGATCAGAATAGGGAGAAACTGTTCCCTGCATTACGAATATCAGCACACCAAAACATGATTTAAGAACAACAGCCCTTTCAATGCACTGCTGTTGTCAATTCGATTTTTAAACAGGTAATACTACCTTGTAACATGTGGCTTATTAACTGCAACTCCTGCACTCCGGCCAAGAAGGACAAGCAATACAGAACAAATTCGCCTATCATTTGGGGATGGAGTCCCTCCAGGCAAGATTAGAGCACACATGCAATGGGGGTATCTCCCCTGTGATCAAGCAGGACCAACTTCGTGGGTTAACCAGAGGGTTAACTGTCTTCATGAGTCAATCAGCAGCTTTTATAAGCAACAAGTTCACAAAGAATTTTAATTCCACAGTAAAATTTATCTTGAAGAATCCACTACAAAAAAAAATTACCAGCTTTTCAGCATTGTGTCAAAAATTCAGGAGGTAAGCTGCAATGCAGGAAACGAAAACACAACCTGTTTTAGACAGACCATGTCATTTAAGTGAAAACAAATTCACAATCTATTCTGCTTTCTGGGACTAACCCTCAGTTTAGACACTGATAGGAACTTGCCTCACTTGCACCAGCTCAGCCTAAGAGAACAGGCATACAACTGAGTTCCTACAGCTTAACAAATTAGCTGCTTTGCTGTATACGACATGCTCACAGCCTGTCCCAACTGAGAAATACGGCTCAGCTAGTGCATCGTATGATTGCCATCACTTTTAAGTTTGCATCTCACAAGACTTGCACAGATGCTAATGCCAGCATAGGTATCACTAAAAGTTTAAATCAGTTTCAGTACATCCATACTAAATTTTTCTACCAACAGAAGTTAATCCTCAAGTGACCTGGTTTTACTTAGACCTAAGCCAGAGGCAGGGCTGAAACACTCACATTTCATGTGTTTGACCTGCTGGCTACCTCCTGTGGTTTCCATAGATGAATTCAGACTCATCCCTGCTGCAACCTTCTCGTGCCATTTAAAAACTGAGCTACAGCCCATCACATTTTTGCACAAGCCTACCATGCCAGTGGCAGCACAAGACTCAAGGAATGCATTTGATGCACAGAATGGAAAATTAGCCTGCTACTACCTATGCTTAACATTAATTTTTAATCCAAATAAACAGTGTAGTTTCCAGTCATGTCTGCCTTGACCCCATTGAGCAGCTCTGCACTTCAACAGGCTTCTTACCCTGAGATGAGCAGGACATCATACATCAGAGTAAGCAGGGACAAAACAAGCAGTATTAAAAAAAAAAAACCCAACAAACAAATGAGAAAGGGGAAATAATTTCTGGCATGTTTTAAGACCCTTTCATCCTACTGTTTGAAATAACTGGCATGTTGCATTACACCTGACAGATCTACTTCACATAATCACAGAATCCTCCTAAAACCAGTACCTTAACAGCACCAGGAAGACAGAGCCATCTCTCCAGCTGAGAAGAACCACTAGCAGAACATACTCAGAACACACATTGATGAATAGGTGAGAAGTCTTCCTTCAAGATGACACACACCTGAAGAACCCTTACAGAACCAAAGGAGTTAGGTCTCCTATGACTGAAGGAATTAGTTCTCTTCACCCTGGAGAAGAGAAGGCTCAGAGGGAACCTCATCACAGTATGTCAGTACTGACAGGATGGCTACAAAGAGGATGGAGGATCTCTCTTCGCAGGAAGCCACATGGAGAAGACAAGACACAAGTACAAGTTGCACTGAGAGAGGTTTAATCTTAATATAAGAAAGAAATTTTTTACAGTGAGATCAATCATTCACTGGAACAACTTCCCTGGGGATGTGGTAGAGTCTCTGTCACCAGAGGTTTTTAAGATGCGACTGGACAGGGTGCTAGATAACCTCATCTAGTATCCCTTTCCCACAAAAGGCTGGATGAGATGATCTTTCGAGGTCCCTTCCAGCCCGGGCTGTTCTATGAGTCTATGATTCTAACTAGTCACAAACTTGTTTAAGGTTTTATGAGAAACTTTTCCACACACCAAATCGCATGGAACTCAGTAAAGCTCCCTCAAAAGAATGCACAGACTCAATAAAACCCATTGGACTGCTATTTCCAGAGTTCTTTGTTCGCCATATCTGAGATTTTACAAGCCCTTGCATACAACCATTTTTCATTCCTCCCTTCATACCTTCCATTCCATTTCATTTTTCCACTCATACCTTTGCACAACAGAATTCTTTCTGCATTAGCCAATCTTTGGTAGTATTTTTCTTCCCAAAATGTCTACTGCAGTTAAAAGTATTTGCTGCGGCACTCTCTGCTGGTGCCGAGGAGAACCTCTGGATAAATGTAAAAAAAAAAGGAAAAGGTCTGTATAAAAAGCCAACCTGCTTTATAAAGATCAGGTTCTTATCTAGGATCCACAGCCAAGCTACAAACTGGGACAGAACGGTAAGAGTTCACCTAACATCTCCACATTTTGCTGCCTTGCAAACCTCGTTATTTCTGTGCAGGAAGTACAACAAAGCATCCTTGTAGCAGTTCTCAGGAATACTTCAGGATAGGAGATGGAGAACATTTCACACAGTTGAAAACAGAAACAATGGAGATTGCGATAACCCAATTTAGAGCCATGATTTTAATGGTTTGGGCATGCTTCTTCAGAGAAAGACAGATATATATAGATATGTTCAATCCTACCCACTCACAGTTTAAGCACCTCTTGTAATATCAGACTGCCGCTTACTGAGTCAGCAGCCTACTTGTGCATACGTAAGGCAGACAGCGACATCATTTCTGAATACACTAACAAACACTGCTGACCAGCATTAACTTTGGCCTTCCTCTGGACAGAAGGACAGCACACCCATCTTCCTGTAATGCACATTTCTGAGCATGCCTAGGAGGGAGGGACAAAAGCACAGAGACGTTCCTGCAAAGCAGGACTCACTAATGAATTCAGGCACACGCTGGCGATGGCAATCCTGGAGAGCAGACAGACAGACCAGACCGCTGTCTAGAAATTCAGAGGCTATTAGGTGGCCAATTCCAAGACCAGAGCTCAATTACACCCATATATCCTGGGATCCCAGTTACAGATACTAGTTTCATGTGTCACTGGTTTCATGTGTCCTGAACTTTGATTTTTCACAGTAGAACCTACAGCTGAAGGAATATATAGAGTCACTCACCTGCCAAGGCCTTGGCTGATCACATTCTCTCACACTTGGACACTTAAGTCTTAGTAGGCAGGTACTGTCTGAGCTATTCAAAGTACACATTGTTGGACTAGTCTGCGAGAAACATTATAACATTCAAAACCATATAAAACTATTGTATAAACAGCAAAAACCTAGTTTTCTTACAATTCCCACCAAACAATGAGATAAATCTCTAAAGGAATTCTACCAGCAGCATTTTCTGATCACAGTAAATTAAACTGAGAGATGAAGTATAAGGTTTATAGTCAGTTAATCCCTCTGATAGTAACTGTTTTTATGTCCATGAGCAATGTTCTTTGAAACAAAATGTACTATCCAAAGTGATTCACAAATTATTCCAGAATGCTTGTTAGCTTTGAAAATATTTCAGAGTTATCAAATTCCACCTCCTGACTTTTACTTCTTTCCTTTGTGCCTTTTTCAATTACGTAAAAGTCACTTTCAAATAACTGCTACATTCCACCGTAGGGATGGTTGCATTTTAGTGGTTTTTAAAGTTAGTTGTACCAGACGAAGCTTATGCTGAAGTACTAACTCTGCATACCAGCCAGGAAATTCCGTCTCCTCTATTGTATGTGCACCAGTATATTTGGATCAATGTATAACACAGAGACAGTAGAACCACAGAGGTAAAATGCCCTTTACTGGAACCGCCATTAAAACCTCTGTTTCAGATTCACTGGAGACACACGGCTTCCACGAAATGATGTAGTCACAAAATTACTGAGGTAAAGAGTGGACCAAAAAAAAAAAGCTTACTTCTGCAGACACCTCCGCATTTTCCAGCCAGATCTTTCAGCTATGAAAAAAATACCTATTTTTCAATTATTTCTGGCAACATCTAGCTAAAAGAATCTACAAAGACTCTCTGAATCAGATGTCTGTACAAGATGACAACTTTTTTTTTTGTACAAGACAACTTTTAAGAGTTTATTCTGTCCAGCCCAGCACTTCAGTGATACTATCTGACTCCCAACTGACTTCTCTAGAGTGCAGATTCAAATCTCTTATCGCTGGTTCAAGGTGAAGTCTTTAATCCACAACTTTTATTTGTTTCATTTCATATTCCCTGCTCTTATCCACTGACAGACACATCTCTCTGGATATTCCTGCCTCCTCACAGAAATGCTTTCCTGTCTTTTCTGACTGAAAGTCAGAAACCCCAGGAAAGCATATGTTGGAAGGGACCTTTGGAGGTCATCTGGTCCCACTGCCTGCTTGAAGAACAGTTAACCTCGTAGACAAGATTGCTGAGGGCCTTGCCCAGTCAAGTTTTGAAGATTTCCTTCCTCAAATTTGCAACCTCATGTCCTTCATTCCAATTGCTTCTATAAAAGAAAAATCCTCAGTTAATCCAAGACAAAGCAAGGAAAAAAGCCAACGTAATGCACATATCAAGGACTTTCCTTCCCTTCGGCATAACTTTGTGAGATTTCTATTCTTTCATCAGACACAAGAAAAACTAAGAGATTCGCAGTGGAATAGGTCACAACATCCAATCCTCTACTGTAGTTTTTTCAGCCCCTGTAAGACAGCTTCCAAAACCAGAAATATATACTAGCCTTAGCATTATGGAACTTCCTCTAACATGACTTCCTGCCTTTTCGGTACAGAGGAGACAAAAAACGCCGAGTAAAATAGGGGCTTTACAATTAGGACGCTACTACATGATCTGGAAAGCAGGTATCCTGCCTCTCTCCACCTGGAAATGTAGATTTTATTTTTTTTGGTCTACATATGCCCTGTTGCTTCTGCAATGCTGCACCTGCCATAAAGGCTGATATTCCCTGTGAGAAGTCCCCTGCTCTGAAAACCATCTCCCCTTTTTCCAGACAGCCCAAGTCTAAGTTCCAGGGAATGCTGTAAAGCATATCTGACCTTGTGGGCTGTTAGGAGCAGGCGAAGGATTCTCACAGTTTACTCTTCATCCTGCAATGACCAATTAAAGGAGGCTGTGCACTATACTACTTACATGGATGAGTGACAGTAAGTACACCCTGATTAGCACTGAACTAATTTCTGATATAAAATAAACAGGCAAACAGTGAGGACTTAAGAACATCCGGATACCTGAGATGCTACAAATTTAGTATTAGCAAGTCAACACACCTTCCTATGAGTAATATATCCTACCTACCTGCAAAGGTTCCATGGGCTCCTGCTTTAGGCCATCTTTTGCAGATTTCCTTCCAAAGCAGTTTTGTTCTCCTGAGATAGGGATGCTGTAAATCCCTGGACAAGCTTAAGATGAGGAAAATGTATATTTTAATAGTTTCTAAGCTTACAAAACAAACAAACCCCAAACTCTACACTAGCCTCCTTTCCACCTGTTTTCAGTAACTAGTATTAAGACTCCATCTTCATCCATCTTACAAAGAAAGACTGAGCCCTTCTATGAGCATAAAGCAAAGGAGATGTTTGCTCTCATCACAGAGGATTGAGACCCCAGGAGAGACACAACAGAGCAAACAGAAAATCTGTCTGCTGTAGCAATCTGCCTTAAAGAAATCACAAGTGAAGTCTCTAGCTGCAGATTTTTTTTCCTCAATCTTAATAACTAAAGCTGCCACTGAATCTTAATCCTTTCTTTTTCCGTTTTGTTTGGACTCTTGCTATGAGATGCCAACTCTGCAAAGGCAGAGCCCACTCATATGAGACACCAGCTGTTTTGCAGGTCTTAAAATTTTTAGTTTAATCTTGTGTTGGGACAGCAACACAGTAAAGGATTTCCAAAGTCTGAACAGATAAAAAAAGATTTGAAGTTAATCTAACAGTTCTGTCTGCAAGCACTAAACCCTATGAGCAGGTTGGCTGTTCTATATTAGGACCTGAGAATAACCCTGCCTAAAATTTATTGATAGATACACCTGCATCCTACTTTGCAGTCAGCAGTATAACTTTGTATCAGTAATTTTTTTAAAGACAGGTTTCACTTGCTTCATGAGCGTGTTCGGTTAAATAGAACATCCTTCCCCAAACACCCATCTGCTAAAATTCATGGTCTCTACCCAAACACAATTCTTAGCTGCAGCTTTGAGAAGACAGATTTTTATCATTTCTGTGACAAAAAGTAAGTATCCTTACACAAGCTTCGGTCCTCTCAAAAGCCCCCTTCTGACAAAAGCCTTTACATGGGCCACACCTGTGGCCTCATGTGTCACCATCTCCGCAGCATACACGTTATGTCACACATTGCAAGCACAGCTGGCTGCCTTTACTGGTGGCTTGGTCCCCTCTGACTCTCTCAGATGCCAGGACAGAGGACGAGGAGAGAACCAGCCTCTAGGGCAAACAGTGCAGCTCTGTGAACAGAACCTAGTAGTTTGTGAATGCTGACAGATAACGTGCACACGTCCAGAGCGCCCAAAGGCCTGTCCACTCCACCTCAGAGGCAGCGGTGGCCAACACCGGTGAGAAAGGCTGGGCCTGCCCCGCACCCTGCCCGGCCCCGAGGCGGGTCCCACAGGCCCGAGGGGAGGCGGGGGCAGCAGCAGGGCCCCGCGTTTCCCCCGTACCGACACACCTCCGTGCCGGGGTCCCCTCACCGGTCGCGGCGAGGCTCCGGGAAGCCTCAGGGGAGGCGATAAGTGGCTGCAGCGGGTGCCCCAGCCCCGCCGCGGGGAAAATGGCGGCGCCCCTCTCCCCAAGCACCTCAAATCGTCTCACGCCGCCCCTCCGTGTCCTTCCGCCGGAGAAAATACTCCCTCCCCCACCACCCCCAGCCTCTCGGGAAGAGGAGAGACCGTCAGCTGGGACAGCGATCGGGCTCCCCGGCTGCAGGGCCGGCACATACAGCGGCCGTCCCGGGCAGCGGCGGGGCGAGGCGGGGCTGAGGCACGGCCGGATCCCTCCGCTCCCGACCTCCCAGCGTCTCCCCGCTGCCATGGCAACCCGAACCGGAGAGCCCTCCCTCGGGCTCCGCGGCCGCGGGTACGCCTTTCCGCCAATCAGAAAGGGAGCGCCTGGGCGAGGCAGCCAATCAGGAGCGAGGACAGCCGGCCTCCAGGGCAGGTGAGAGGCAGCGCCGCCGCCGAGCGGGGGCGGGCGGAGCGCTTTCCTCCCTCCGTGAGGTAGAGGCCGGGGGCTGCTCCTACGGGCGGCGGGGCTGCCTCGGCCCATGGCCGCCGCCGCGGTGTGCGGCCCGGGAACTGCCTGGCGAGGGGGCAGAAAGCGGAGGGGCAGCCCGGGGGAGGGCGTCAGCAGGGGCCGCGGGGCCCAGGCCCGCCTCGGCGAGGCCTTGCGGCCTTCTGCCGGGCTCCTTGTGGTGCTTGGGGCCTGCACGCGCCCCTAACCGCAGTGCCTGCCATTCCTGCTTGAGTTATAATTCAAATAGATCCTCACGGCTCAGGAATTAATAATAAATGCTTGAGCCTGATGTCTTTAGGACAGGCTGTTCACAACACTGCCTGGTAAGCCTGATAGCTTTAATTGCAGTATTAATGTCTTTTCTGATACCTTCACGTCAAACAAACCCTTCTAGGTTACACAGTAATAAAGCCACAAGGTTTATCCAGAGTTAGTTTACTAAATTCTATTACGAGATTTCATGTTACTATGTAATACTGACTTCATTAAAATTGAAACTTAAATCTGATGTATGAGATGTCTGTACTTTAGTGATAAGGAAATGCTACTTTTCTACTAATTTATTATGATTTGAGCACAATGGCATGAACAGAACTGCCGGCTTGCAATTTTTGCCAGCACCTAGTGGCTGGCCAGGATTGAAGTAAACAAGATGCCTATGGCCAATTCTCTGAAGATTTAATCATCATCGAACTTTTCTTGTTGCTACTTATGCAGACAATCGGAGATATCATCATGTGAGAGAAATGTAAGGTTTATTTCCAAGCAGCACCCCAGTAGTGTCACACTGACCCAGAGGTCTAACAATAACCATGTTAGTGCTGACCATTTAAAAAAGAAAATAATTTTTGTTTTGGGTCAAGCCCGGCCCAGAAATCGCCCCAAACCTCCCTATTTCTGCTCTGATCTTCTGGTTGTAGCAAGTTTTATTTCATTTCTTAGTGTTTTTGCTGTGGACTGTTTCCTTAGTGAGAGGAAAATTAAGTGCCAGGAAAAAAAGAACCCAGACATACTTACACTATAAAAATGTAACTGGACTTTTATGGCCTTTCTGAGAAAGGTGACCAGTTTCCTGCTGGTCTATTCTGCTGCTATTTTGTTTTTAGGATTTTTATTTTATTATTTTGCTTATCTGAGGCGTAACATTACTTCTGCTGAAACTCCTGAATTCCACTTGGAGGAAGATTTGTTTTCCAGTATAAAAGGGAAGGGGAATGAACATTTATACATCTATTTCTTTTTACAGAACAGAAGGAAAATGAACCAACTGGAGGCTTTGCTGAATGACAGTCTTATCAGAACAGAGCATGTGGAAAACGCAGCTATCATCGACATAAAGGAAAGGAAAGTCTGTGCATCAACCTTTGGCTTTAATGTAAGAGATCAAAGAGCACCCTGGGAAGTGACAGCAGAGGTAGAAACTGGGAATCTAGAGCACAAAGTAGTGATAATGGCAGGGAGTGCTGCACTCTACTAAATATGCTTGCTCTTTCAGCCTCGGAGCTGGAGTTACACAGGCACAGTCTAGCTGTTGTGTTGAGAGGCTAACTTGCAAAGTTGATTGCTAATTTCACATCTTTGATTTTTGGAAGAAAGATGCCATTTAACTGGCATTTTGAAGGAGTCCTTTTAAACTACTTTGCACTCAGTGATTCCACTGTATGTAGGTCCATTCCCTGGCACCAAAACCTGCTGGTGTGGAATAACCTATGCCCATACTATCACCCCAAGCAGGGTGGCTGTACCAGGCTGTCTGTGGCGAGCGGTCCTGGGCCATTCTGATTTTGCAAACTGTGCCTGGAATTGTTTGAGAAAGTGCTTGCTGGCCCAGGCCAAAACTGTACGTGCACTGTTCTGACGGTACTCAGAACTGCTCCCTGGCACCTTACATTTTCTGGTATAGATGTAGCTTATCTGTTTTCATTGTCTGTCAGCTGATAAACCGCAAAACAACAGCACTTCTGTTCATATCATATTATATGGCAAAGCTAATGTGCACTCCCTGACACAGTCCGTGAACTCTCTAGTTCATAAATGCTCCCCACACCAGTGTCATCCTTATGTCATTGGAAGGTACCACTTCCTCTCCTAATCCCCATGATACCAGCTCTCAAACATTTCCAGGCAGTTTCTCCAGGGGTACGTATTGCTACCCTTGGGATTCTCAGAAGAATGTGTTCAAAAGACGAAGCTCTTGTTAAGATAACCCCATCCCTGGGGGCAGACTCTCGGCAGATTCATCTGTCCATGAGGTAATAGTGACATCATCTTTGATATGTAAATGAACGTTAATATAAATCACAGGTTTTAGAGATGCCAGCCTGGTGGCTCTGCAGCACAGCAGATTATATTTTGAGGTCCAGAGCAAAGTCCTCAGACGGTGTAAATTGTCACCAGCTCCACTGACTTGAAAGAATTTCAGGCCAGAAGGGATCATTGGATCATCTCATCCAACCAGCTGAATGTAAATCTGCCAAACCAGTGACCCACTTACACATACACTGAGCCCAAGGGCTCATTGACATGAATAGATTTGTGACTTGTGTGCACTGCTCCATTGAGGTGTGATGATCTTGTCTCCTGGAATTGCTAAAGGTTACACTAAGAGTATTCAAATTTGGCATCCTTGAGTGAGCTCTGCACAAGCCCAGGGAAGGCTGCATCCTACCCTATATTGCCTTTAACAGAAGGGTCAGGTCCCCATGGGGCGCATTGCCTACTTGGAGAAGTGTCACTGATTAATGGGACTACACAGATAGTAATCACAGACTGTTTCAAATGAGACTTTGAAAATCTAGTGGACTGTACACAAAACTAGGTCTAGTTTCAAAGTCAGGCAGATTTTTATAAAATTTTTTTTTTACATCATAATTTTAAGTGAACTATCAAAGAAAGTGGGAGGGTGCAAAGCAGTTCACCATAGCAAAGACTTGCATTTTTGGTCCATAACATTGTGTTGTACTAACACAGGTGCCACCAGAGAATGCTTTAAACCTTATCTACGCTTTCTACAAAAACTTACTGCAAGTTAGAAGGGGAGGACTCTGCTTCAAGGAGAAGTACTATAAATGTGTCCGTGCGGATGAGCATTCCATCTATCTTCAAAATGTACGTTGACAAGAGCTGTGGCCATCCTGAGAAATCTGGAGATTTCCTACTTCCATCTCTTGCTGCCTGGTTACATGAATACCGTAACACAAGCAGAAAGCCTTCACATGCTTCTTTCTTTCTTTCTCTCCATATCACCTTCCCAGGAGGCGTGGAATGAAGTCGATGTAGAGTACAAAAAAGTGTCAGCTGTGTAATACAAATTCAGTGGGTAACACCATTCATTTCCCTAACACCAGCTGCAGTGCTTGTCATGTTCTCCTTTGAATCAGGTCATCTCCCTAATACAGAAAAAAACTTATCACTTCATTTTTTTGCTGGGTTGGTTTCTTGCCACATTAATGGGTTAATCAGGTAATAGGAGGGCCTGGCAAGCCTAGGGCCAGAATAAGGTAGCGGGAGCAGGTAACGGGGTTGGGGGAGAGAAGAGAGACAGGTGAGCAGGACCTTGTTTGACAGTCTCCTCGCCTTGTGGGACTCCAGCCTCAGTAATTCATCTCTGAAGTACAGAAACTGAAGACATGGCTGCATCCAGCCATGCTCAGGATGGCAGAATTTTGTTACTACTGCCGAGTCACCCAATCTGAAGTAAGTACATCCAACTGGTTGCTACTGGGGTCTTCTTAATTATTCTTCTCCCCAGTAAATCCATCCTGAAATGAGCTAAGCAACTTGCAGAAGAGGCTGAGCAGCTCTTAAACTTGGATCCTATTTCAGAAAAATGCAATACTTTGCAATGTCTTTTTCCATTCCTTATTACAAATGAGTGAGGCAGAGTTTGGGAGTCAGGGTTCATAAAACACTGGGCATGCTTTCATGTGAATACTAGTTATTTTATTGGCATTTATCAATGCTTTTGCATATGACATTGAGCACTAGGGTAACACTTCTTCGAAATGCTGTGCAATAATACCTTAATCAATGGAAGTGAGAATAGACAATATAATAAAGCATTTGACTGACTTGCTTTAATAGTCAGCAGTCTTCAAAACATGCACTGTCACTGTCTGTGCCCTGGCTTAGACATTGAGATAGTATTTGCCTTTTTTTTCCCCCCAAGAAAATGGGTACATTGGCAAAGAAAATGCCTATAATTAGCCCAAGTTGTAAGGCTATACGTATACATATGCATAGTTTTAGAACCTTGTAACTTTACACCAATTTTGCATGTTATCTAGCCAGATGGAGGCCTGATAGTTGTGAAGACAAAGACTTTCATCCTTGTTGCTACTTACAGAGTGGGCATGTATCCCAGTGTGTGTGTGGAAGCAGTGGAAAAACTAGGTAAGAAAAATGCCTGTATCTGTGTTGCCTGCATGCCAGCGTCTCATTGATTAGCTCCACCCATACAAACAGCTTCAAAAACTAATCTGATGAACTGCCAAATCCTGAAAATCTGGGAAACTGAACACAGATACTGTTATGGCTCCATAGCAAAACCCTCTCCAGATACCGCATCCTACTGTGCTCCAAAGCCTCCATGGCTATGAACAGCTTGCCAAACTTTCTTTCCTTGGCTGTTCTGGCACAAGTTTTCTGTTAGTTGCTTTCAACAAAATGGGACCTAGCAGTCACATTTTCTTGACCTCATACACCTAATGCTGAGGTCTTAAGCACACTTTTGTAGAGCATCAGCTTTGATACTCTGCTTCACAGTCCACTTCTTCAAAGACACATGAGCTCTCAAGGGTTTCAGACTTTCTCTAGAAAGCCTAGTCTCTAGAAGAAAGCTGGAGTCTCTTTTCGTACATGTAAATCTTGAGACATCATGAAACTAGTTTCCTTGTCTCACAGTAACAAAGCACATCTTCTCCAACAAAAGTGCCCATTTCCTTCCCTCTCCTGCCCAAGTTTTCTTTGTGTGACTCCTCTTAAGTTCCTCTCTATTGGGCTCAGTGCTTTAAAGACTTAGTGTTAACATCAAACTCTTCGTTCCGCATTTGGGAATATTGCAAAACCCAGCCCTTTGCAGACCAGCTGCAGAATCCTGATTGCATCTCAAATGTAGCTTTCCCTTTGTGTGAGGTGCTGGCAAGGATGAACCACTCTTCATTGTCCATGGTCTGGCGGATAAATAACAGAGTTACACATCTTATTGCTGTAATATATGGCTGACTCCACATCAAGGATACAGTTTATCGCATCATCCAAATGGACAAAATGGACAAGAGCAGATTCCTGTAATAGCCTTGATTTTCACCACAGGGGTAGTTCTAAGGAATTTCAAGGGTATTTCTAAGAATATTTTGTAGAGCAATAAGATCCAAATTAACCCATGGATATGCCCATCTCCTTTCACTGAATAGGAATGAAATTGTAGGCCCACTGTGCTCCTAGATTTTGTTCCTCATTTAGGTGCCTCATATTGTTCCTCACTTAGGAGTAAGTGGAATTAATTTGCGGTTTGGGGCGTAAGCCGTTCAGTCTGGAAAGAGCTATAATACTCTCAGTAACAAATTTTTCATCAGACCTTGTTCAAAAGGCTTTTACAATTCAAAAAGCCGTGAGGCAGGTTTTAAACCAAACTTGCCTGCTGGACCCTCAGAAGCCCGATTCTTGGCGGATGGGTCTGTGCTTGGTGCCAGCCTGGCAGAGACTGGCCTCCACTGCAGCCTCTCCACTTCTTCACACTTCACAGCCTCTGCACTTTGTTTAACCAAAACACATCTGACTGGAGACAGGCCAGGAGAAGAGGGAAGTGGATTGTCCGTGTTTTTTGGATCTTTCCTATGTTCAGTTGGATGTGCTGAACCATCATATAATACCTCATTAACTCATTTAATACCTCATACTACTGCCGAGTCACACAATCTGAAGTAAGCACATCCAACTGAACAATTGATGAGATAATACCTCATGATGGACCAATTGATTCCTTAAAACAGGTAATACCTCATGGATATAGGTATTAGTATTTTTAATTTTCAGCTAGAAATACAGCTGTCTTCTTTTGAGTACAGTATAGTTTGAAGTGGATTTGAACTTGAAAAAAAGCATCTCCATCACAGCAATTCTGCATATGATTTTTATCATTATTTATTTATTTATTTATTTCCTTGTGTCATTATAGCGGACTACTTTAGAGAGAAAGGTATCTGAATCAGCAGAAAACTTCAACTTCATCAACCTCAGAACAACTGCTCATGAGGAAATAAAGTTTGAGGCATCATCCAGTTTAAGCAAGAAACTACCGCTTTACAACATTCCAGCTGCTGAGTTTCCTTCTGTTTTTTTTCAAGAACACGTGAGGGCTCGCTGCTCATAGCAGGGCTACCCTATGCATCTATCATCTAAGTTTCTTAACTGAATTGAAAGTGATGTCTTCAAGATTTGGTTTAAGATGCTCTGCTTAATCTTGCTAATGTTGTCTTTTTCCATGTAAGAAAATTATTAATATCCCTAAACAAAGTAAGTTTGCTAATAGCATTACAGCTATGTGTAGCATCACAGACCTCAGGGATGAAGGAAATTGTTACATTAAGATTTTCAGATTGTCCTGTACATCTTTGAATATTACAAATAAAACACATTTTAAACATGTCAATTTGCATTGTCATTGACCGCCGTAGAAAGTTATTTTAGACTAGTGGATTGCAAAGTTCTGGGAGGAGAACAATGGCACTAGCAGGGTTGAATCAGGCTGTGTGTACTGTAAGACAGCAAAGAATCCACATTTGAGTGAAAGGGTGAAGAGCCTGGCTCCAGAAGACCAAGCTCCATGATCTTTTCATCCAAAGAAGCAAATAAATTATTAGCTCTTGGAGTCACATGAGAACAAAAGAATTTTTAGCTGTTGTTTGATTCTAAATTAGTTTAGCTTCCAAGAAATGTTTAAAAGCCTGAATCCAAAAATCTCAAAATCCATAGGAAAAAAATCCACAGACGAATCACACACATGGACAGACATATAATTTATCATTTTTAAATACTCTGATGTGTCAGTTTTATTCCCTGACAACTCAAGAGCTGGTGACTAGGACACAGAGAAAGGCATGATCTGATCCTTCTCCCTCTGGGAGAAACGGCAAAGCTGAACCGAAGAGGTGTCATTGGGTAGAAATGCACCCGGCTAACGGATGTGAACCAGTAAACTTTGAACACTGATGTCTTACGGGAACAAGAGCACAATAAAGCCTCCTCAGGTGGATGTACAGCATAAGGACAGTCACAGCTCACATGCCTTGAACGTAAGTTAAGTAAATCCAGTCTGCACTACTCAGAGTTCAGAAATCAAACCATCGGTTCAGCGCTCAGCCCGAGAACACACAGATACGCGCACATCCAGCGCATCGGCACATTAGACCAAACCTCCCTCTGTGCTGGGGGGGAGCAGCAGATCTCTACCTCGACGCCAAAGGGGTAAGTGGATTTCTGCCGCGATCCGTGGAATGAACCAGGTCAGCGGGTAGAATTAATGGTGAGATGTGCTAATATTTCTGACTCTGCTCATGTCTTTCCCTCCAAAGCAAAACACAGCCTCGTCCTGTCCCACCCCTTGACTCACTGGGGAATAGCTTATCAGCAAGGGCAGAGCTGGGGGAGGAGGAACTGGGATCAGACTCTGTTCCCGAGGGCAGACAGGGTTCATTCCCAGTGCGGAGAACGTCCTCCCTTCTTTACAGCAAAAAGGTGAGTCACAAATTGTGCTCGGGGACCACGTTACTTCTTTAAATTGTTGTTTTGGGCCACTGCTGGCAGATCTGACAGTTTGAAGTTGTTGCACTTTGTTGGAAACTTGGTTTTCAATTCCTGCGGTTTTCTGTGCATTTGAAAGCAATGTAGATATTTGGATCCTCACTGTGGTTTTTTTTTAATATTTTTGTGGGTCTGCTTCTAGTAACAAAGAAAAACATTTATTAAAATGCAGTTTGGTGGACTGTGTTGGAAGAGGGACAAAAGCTTCTTTTGCATCTTATTTTTAATTGACTGAATTGGGACACAGGAGAGCATCTGTTGCGGGGTGGTATCTGGTGGGCTTCCCATTAATACAGGCAAATTTTGTGGGACTAGATTAAGTGGTTCAGCTGAAAACAACAAATAGACAGCCAGCCTCAGAAAGAAAAGCCTTTAAGTTACATTTTATACGAATAATTGGAAGTGTTTATTCACCATAAAATAGCCATAGAGCACCACCCCGTGGGGATTTACATTCCTGGGGTTTGAAAGTGTTTATCATTCTGCACTTGCAGTCTTAC
Organism: Himantopus leucocephalus; assembly: GCA_003993805.1. NCBI lineage: Eukaryota > Metazoa > Chordata > Aves > Charadriiformes > Recurvirostridae > Himantopus > Himantopus leucocephalus. The sequence continues at coordinate 112,529,440 of RSEF01000003.1, forward strand.
AACAAATAATCAAGTATGCACTTAGCTTTTCCTGTACGGATACCATAACGCAAGTGATGTTACAGAAGGCATGGTGGTCTGTCACACAATGGTGTTTACTTGAAAAGGCTCTGCCTTGCAGCCCACCCTGCGCACGTCAGTGGGTGGCATCCCAAAACTGTATTCAGTATAATACCAGCTCTCGGGAAATAACACAGTCGTTCCAGTTGTGATTCTCTCTTCTTCTCTTCCCCTTCCACCCAGCACCCAGGGGGCAGAGGGAAGACTGCTCCAGATTGGATTTTGCCCGGCGGGAGGAGGCTTGACATCTCAGCCCATCTCAACAGCTGCTGGTGCCAAAGCAAGGAGCACGGGAACCCTGCCTGAAGAGTTACCGGAAAGACTCCTGCAGCAGTGGGACCCTCTACCAGAGCACATCAGGCACACAGGAATCACCTGCTGAGGCAAGGGAAATAAATAGGGTTTTTTAAAACCATTTTTAATCTTTCCTTTGCACTAGATCACCATCGCGCCTTTGTGTTTCTTCAGGTTGCTGTCTACAGGCTGAATTGTAAGGCAGCACTTACATGATTTGCATCTACTATTTTAAGGGCCTGTGTCCTTTAGTCAGTTGGACACTGGGGCCCTAATCATGCAGAAAGTTGAGAGGAAAGGATGATATTTTCATCTGTGTGTTACATTTTACAGTTAAGGTGGGAGGATGGTCAGGGCTACTGGATCCACACACACCTCTGTGCAGGGTTAAAGCCTATGACTTGATGACAGACGATCTTCGTGGTTTTTCAAATGGCTTTTGCAATGTTATGTTGTGTCCCAAAGTTAATGTATTTCACTGCATTATGACTCCTCAGCTTTCTCTGGCAGCCCTCCCCGCTTCTCCCTTGACCTGTGTCACTGTTTGCATTGTCCATCTGCAGAGTGGCATATGTGGAGCTGTGGTTACTGATTACTGAGATTTTCTAGCTGCACGTAAGTGCGCCTGCATTCATGCCGGGTTTTTTGGTTTTGTTTTTTTTTTTCCAGAGAAAATGTTGGCAGTCTATTTTGATTGCCCAGGAGGCCCAGAAAATCTCTATGTGAAAGAAGTGATGAAACCACATCCAGGAGAAGGAGAAGTTCTTGTGAAAGTCTCTGCCAGTGCTCTCAATAGAGCTGATTTACTCCAGGTATGTGTTATGTTAAGCACATTTATGGACGAGAAAATGACACCAATTTTTCAAGCCCCTATCTGAAGTCTTGACAAATCTGAAGAGTTAAAAGAGATTTGGCCTGGTGAGCATTTGGATGGGAGACTTCAAAGGGAATGTTCATAGGGATGAAAGAAGAGATGTCTGTTGATTCAGCAGATAAATGTTTTTATCTGGGTCACTGCAATGCTGGCGTGGCATGGATAGGCAGCTGCCTTTCAAAAAAAGGTGTAAAACGAAAGCTCTGGTCTTTCTAGATGCTTAGACCATTCTCTGGGCATTTGAGATGAACACAAAATGTTCCACTGGCTTAATTCCAGAGGGGGAAAACCACATTCAATCACACGTAAAGTCTGAGCTGCTTTGATTTGAGCTGACAACCATGCTCTGCAACTGGAGACCATAATACCTTCCCAGCGTGGATTGGCCTGGACAACGGGGACTCACAATAAATTGAATTTGCACACAGAGTTTTAAGAATCAAACATACTCAGGAAACAAGAAGTGTTGCCAGTGGATAGAAGATCCTCAAATTACTGGAACATTTGCACAGTGTGAAATCAACATTAAAGAAATAGGAATTTAGGTTTTAGGCATGTGAACAAAATATCGCAGGTCATTACACTCCTTGATGTGTGTCTTTTCCTTCCCTGCCCTCTCTTTTCTTTTTTTTTAGAGGAGAGGGAAGTACCCTCCCCCCAAAGGAGCAAGTGATATTTTAGGCTTAGAAGCAGCTGGGAGCGTGGCTGGGCTTGGACCTGGCTGCAAGGGCCGGTGGAAGATTGGCGATGCAGTGATGGCTCTGCTCTCCGGAGGTGGCCAGGCAGAATACGTTACAGTACCCGAAGGCTACCTGATGCCAATTCCCAATAATATGACTTTTATTCAGGCTGCAGCCATTCCCGAAGCCTGGTTAACAGCCTTTCAGCTGCTGCATTTTGTAGGTGAGAGTGGTGTTTACAAATCTATCCCACCAAAACAGTTTGTCTTCCTTTTTGTTATGAAATCCTCTCTTTGTTGCCTCCATCTGCATGCTGTTTGCCTTCGAAGAGCCTTTTCTCTGTTGCTCCATTCACATGAGTCAGAATCCATTCTGCCAGACCCAAATCCTGAAATCTCCCTAGTCACAGCACACTCTGGTGATTTCATGTTTACAAGGAAGGATATGGAAAGATGGTCAGTTTTTCTTTTCATCTGTGTTTCTCAGCTTTAATGGCAATTTCCATTAAGCCTAAACCCTGAAATAACTTATTTGTTCTCCAAACAACTGAAAATTGCCTGTGGATCTAAAGTAGACAACATTTTCTTGTACCTTATTTCATGCAGACATTAACTGTTGGTAAAATCAGTGCTACAGAGGTACTAGCAGTAGCACGTGGCAGGTTTTTCCTCAGTTGACAAATATCCTTCTTCTACCCTCTCCAGCAGTAGCATCTAAAAGCTCCGCTAAAGAACAGGAGTTAAAAACAAGTAACTTTCCTCACTACCTGAAATGCAGACTCACTTCGAGCACTGTTGCTTCGTGGGGGACTGTGGTCAATTAGGACCACATCTCCAGGACTACTCGGTGCCTCCCTTCCCGTAGCAATCAGTGGAACACAAACAAATGCATTAAGTCAACCAGTAGATGGTAAAATGAAAGGTAGAATTGGTCCTTAATGTTACCCAGTGCTTCTGGTATTTCTCCATTGTTGAGAGCCTGATTTCTCATTATTAACATCCCCCAAGTGTGTTTTCTGTTGGTGGCAGTGGGCAGTCCTGGTATAAAAAGGCTGCCTGCACTCACCTAAGCAGCTTGGTCATGGATGCCCAGAACTGGACAGGCCCAAGGTAAAGTCGTTCCACTGACGTCAGTAAAACAGAGTCCTGTCAGTACACTATGAGCTGTGTTAGTTCTGGATTTTTTTCTTTTGTGAAGGATATGAAGATGTAAACAAAACCCACTCAAGGGCAGCTCTTTCAGCTTCCTCTTCAGTATTTTCCACCCTGATCATATTTTAATCCAAAGGTGATGCCAAAAGAGTAACCATTTCCCTTACGTCCTGCTTCAGGTAAAATACAGAAGGGCGAGAAAGTGCTGATCCATGCTGGAGCTAGCGGAATTGGTATAGCAGCCATTCAGCTGGTGAGACTGGCAAAAGCTGTTCCCATCGTGACAGCAGGAACTCAAGAGAAACTCAAAGCAACAGCAAATGTCGGAGCAGCTGCGGGGTTCAACTACAAGAACGAGGATTTTAGTGAAAAGGTCTTGGCATTGACCCAAGGTAAGAACCTCTATGTGAAAGACAGTGTTACAGTTGAGGAGGAGTGTGTACCTCCTAACGTATCTGCATATACACTCAATTTCAACTGTCACCCTAGTTGGTGACGGTAGTGACCCTGTTAGCACAACCTAACATCCTGCTCAGCCCAAGAATCTCTCTTTCTTTAGTTTAATTGTACTGTTTTCTGCATGGACTCTCTTTGGCTTTGTGTTCATTTGGAGCATAAATATTATGTGTGTGTTATTGTTACCTCCACAAGGAACAAATCCTTGCATTTGTCTTTGTAAGTGTTTGAATATGGGAACAAAACTTAGTTCTCTCACTGTTAGAAAAAAAATAGCTTTTCTAAGTATTTGGGATGGTTTATGACAGAGTCTGCATCTGGATATCTATAATAACTCTTTTTTTTGTGCCTGATTCTAGAATTCCTTACAAATCATTGTGCCAATTCCTAATTTCAGTAGAAAGATTTAAATAAGAATTGCAGGATTGATTCTGTACCTATAAAGAACAAGGTTTTAGTTTTGCCTGAAATTATCCTACCTTTAATGCAGCTCGACTACATTGCTGAAATCTTTTCTGTTTCTACTTGAGGTGCTGGAGTAGATATTATTTTGGATTGTGTTGGTGGCTCATACTGGGAGAAGAATCTCAACTGTCTGAGTACTGATGGCCGGTGGATTATTTATGGACTACTGGGTGGAGGTGAAGTACATGGAGATTTGCTTGCAAGGCTGCTTTCCAAAAGAGGGAGCATCTATACAAGTCTACTACGATCACGAGACAAGGAGGCAAGTAATGGCTACCGACAGTGTATACAGTTGGTCTTAAAATCAGTGATAGTTTTGAGAGCTTTCTTTTGATACCAGTGTTAAAGCAGAATCTAACGCATTATTACCAAAAAATCACCAGCTTGAACTCTTACTACATACTTTGGAAAACATTGCAAAATTAAGTTATAATTTCCCTTTTCTATTTTTAGCAAATGCCCCCCTTTAACAACTACTGAATCAGAGTTATGATACCCAGGACTTCTTAACATACTTCATGGGTACCATAATCTAAAGATTTGGCCTAAGAAGAAACAAAAGTCAAGTGATCAGGCAATTTGATCAAGTCAGGGTGGGGTCGGGGGGAAAGCCTCTATTAGATCATTTTTCAAAGTAGAGACCAAAGCCATTTGGATGCTCAAAAATTACCAAGGAAAAATCACTTTATGTGAAAAATTTTCAGATATTACAGTAAAAGACAGCAGTGCAGAGTCCTAGGATAGATTCTATCCATGGTCTAATACATAATATTCTCAAGAATTTTATCAGTTTGAGTTTAAATGGTTCTTCACTGAGCTTATACCACTTGTTTGGAGAATTTAATTCAATTAAAATATAATTAATCTAAAAGTTTTCTTCTTGTTTGTAATTTACACCTGTTAGATGTTTACACGTCTGTCTCACTATGAGAATGTCAGAAAGAGTCTCCCTGAGAACTGCACGTTCTTTATGCTGTGTTCAGAGATACCTCTGTGAATGTCATGAATGGAAATAATCTTCAAAATGCTTTTTTTCTTCAGTATAAGGAACGGCTGGTGAAAGCCTTCACAGAAGATGTGCTGCCATATTTTTCTGGAGGAACCTCCCCTCATCTGCAACCTCTTGTCGACAGCGTTTACCCTCTGCACGACATTGCGGAGGCACACAGGATCATGGAAGAAAACAAGAATATTGGCAAAATTGTCATCGAAATGCCTGCTTCATCTTAAAGAAAGGCCTGCTGCTGTAGCTGTTTCAGGGACAGAATCATTAGGGGTGTGTGACAAGCAGAGAATCCGCCATTTCTGCTTCCAGATCCGGAATGTTTTGCTGTGGGAAGATGCTAAAAAGTACGGGTAAAGCAAAGCCTTACAGGACATGTTTAATAAAAAGGTTCACTTTGCAGCTCTAGCATCGGGTCTTGAATGCGTAAACAAAATGTCAGCGAGCACTCCTCCCTGCAGGAGAACACTGCCCGGCACCGACTGCCGGTCTCGGCTCTGAGTTCCTTCACTGCCAGCTGTCCAGAGCGGTGCCACCCTGCCTTCCTCGCCGACCGCAGGCCGGGCCCCTTCACCCGACAGGAACCTCTGCGTGCCGCCCGACTGCCTTCCCCCTGCAGCCCGTGTCCCTGAGGCGCCACGGCGACTGCAGGGCTGCGAGCCCGGCAGAGGCCATGGGGTGCTCTCCCAGCTGGGGGACACCGGGAGGGGCAGCCCGGGGGCTGGGGGGGGACGCAGGCACCCACCCAAGGCCTGGGACACCTGGACAAACTGGCTGCCTGTGGCTTGGACAGGCAGACACTTTGTTGGGTAAAGATCTGGCTGAATGGCTGGGCACAGAGAGTGGTGGTGAATGGAGTTAAATCCAGTTGGCGGCTGGTCACAAGTGGTGTTCCCCAGGGCTCAGTGCTGGGGCCGGTTCTCTTTAACATCTTTATCAATGACCTGGACGAGGGGATCAAGTGCACCCTCAGTAAGTTTGCAGATGACACCAAGTGAGGCGGGAGTGTTGATCTGCTTGAGGGTAGGATGGCGCTACAGAGCCTCCAGAGATCTGGACAGGCTGCATCGGTGGGCCAAGGCCAATGGTGTGAGGTTCAACAAGGCCAAGTGTTGGGTCCTGCACTTGGGTCACAACAACCCCACGCAGCGCTACAGGCCTGGGGAAGAGCAGCTGGAAAGCTGTCTGGAGGAAAAGGACCTGGGCGTGTTGGTGGACAGCTGAGCCAGCAGTGTGCCCAGATGGCCAAGAAGGCCAACAGCATCCTGTCCTGCATCAGAACTAGTGTGGCCCGGAGGATGAGGGCAGTGATCATCCCCCTGTACTCGGCACTGGTGAGACCCCACCTCGAGTACTGTGTTCAGTTCTGGGCCCCTCACTACAAGAAAGACATTGAGGTGCTGGAGTGTGTCCAGAGAAGGGCAACAAAGCTGGTGAGGGGTCTGGGGGACAAGTCTTATGAGGAGCGGCTGAGGGAACTGGGGCTGTTCAGCCTTGAGACGAGGAGGCTGAGGGGAGACCTTATCACTCCCTACAACTACGTGAAAGGACATTCTAGAGAGGTGGGGGTCGGTCTCTTCTCCCAAGTAACAGTGATAGGACAAGAGGAAACGGCCTCGTTACTCCAGCGTAGGTTTAGATTGGGTATTAGGAAAAATTTCTTCACAAAAAGGGCTGTGAAGCATTGGAACAGGCTGCCCAGGGAAGTGGTGGAGTCGCCATCCCTGGGGGTATTTAAAAGCCGGGCAGACGTGGTGCTGAGGGACATGGTTTAGTGGCGGGTTTGGCGGTTGATGGTTGGACTCCATGAACGGTCCCTTCCGACCCAGACGGTTTCATAACACCGCCGGCGCCCGGGTCGGGGCGATAGGCGGGGCAGTCCCTCGGGTCACGTGACACACACCCCCCGCCCATTCACGGAGGGGCACAGCGCCTGGCGGGCTGTCGCTTCCGGTGCGGTGCAGGCTGGGATAGCATCCGGGCCTCCCGCTGAGGCGAGCGGCGCGCCGCGGAGGAGGCCTCTTTCCTGTCGGTGTTTCTCTCCCAGGCGGTAGCCCCCTTACTCCGACCGGCGCCATGGCGATGCAAGCGGCTAAGCGAGCCAACGTGAGTGTTCTCCCCTGCCCCCTCTCTGGCCCGCCTCAGCCCTCCGGGGCGGTGAGGAGGGGTCCCCCGGCCCGGGACCGAAGGCAGGCCTTCCCGCCCGGCCTGGGCTCCTTCCGCGTCCCCGGCCGAGGGAGTCCGTTCCCCTCCAGGCAGGCCTCTTGGTTGACAAAAACATGTCAAGTTTGCAGCTCTAGAGGGTCAAAAAAGGATTAGCGAAGCACGTGGACTCTCTCAGTGATGTTAGCCCGAAGATTTAGCTCATAGGCTGCTGTTCTTAAGGTCTGAAGTGGGTGGTATAGGTCTAACACACCCTATGTTGTTCTTTGTCAGATTCGGCTGCCTCCAGAAGTGAATCGGATCCTGTATATTAGGAACTTGCCATATAAAATCACAGCGGAGGAAATGTATGATATTTTTGGGAAATATGGGCCTATTCGACAAATCAGAGTGTAAGTATTTTAGTTTTCTTTCAAAAGTAAAGGATTTTATGTGCTTTAGTACATGCGTTGTATTTCAGTATTCGTGTTGCAGTAGGTAGCAACTGGATTTCAGAGCTGAAAGAGTTAAATGCATTTTAGCAGTATTCCTCTGTGCCAGAGATGGATGTGATGATATTTCATATATGTGTGAATTTGTTTGAAAATAATATTGCCAGTAGGTCGGGTGAAAAAACTTAAATTTGATGTGAACTTAGGTAGGTTGGTAAAAATATGAATTTACTCTCGTAATTAAATCTTAAATACCGCTAACATTTCACCTTAACTAAAGGTAAAAATAAGAAAGGCAGAAGTTGAATACAACTAGTTCCATGTTTAATGAGTATTAGATACTTAACTAATGGGAAGATAGAGATGTTACTATTGCTGCTGAACCTGTTGACCAGAAACAAATATCAGAAGCAACTCCTTGCGCATCCGATACAGCTTGTCCCTGAACCATGTAGTCTGTGGAGAATGGCAATTTGACTGTAATTTTGTTTTGAAACACATTGAGGTTATATATGTCTGCAGCAAATCTGAGGTTCTTGTCTTTAGTTATTTCAAATAGTAAACGCCTGAGCTCTGATGATGCTTGTTACCCTGAGTATTGTCTGAATGCTGTGGATTACACCATAATTTCATCTGGTTAGTATTATGTTCTTCTACCTTTCTAGCAGGAAGAGTTTGCTGAAGCTGGAACTCAGGAAGAGCTTTTTGAGAACTGTAGTAGGGCTGGTTGGAGTATTGATGCTCATACAAAAAGATTATTTTTCTTGTGCCCCCTCTGAAAAATGTTTAGTAAGGGGAGGGGGAGGAAACAAAACTTGACGTTTAATACTTACAACGTTTTGGTTTTAAGTCATGTTTCAATAGATGTCCAAATAGAAAGGAAATGTAGTTCATATTTGATATGGGGGTTTTTGTACCGCTTTTATCTGCATGTTGGCAAAATAACCTGCAGCATCTCTGAGTTCTCGAGTAGGTTGCTGACCAGATTAGAGCAGAATGTATCCTTGTGATTTATATTGAGCTCCATTTCCCCATGCTCTGAGACTGGGGGGAGTAATTAATTGTTTTGACTATGCAGGACATAAATACGTAAACAGTTAAACAGACCGAACTTTACTATCCCAAATAGAAGTGTAGTGATTATTCTATACACTGAACAATCATTTTTAAAGGGGTGTTACATACAGAATTGCCTTCAGTAAACAAACAAGGACAGGGGGGGCGTACTGCTGGTGCTGTGTTGGAGTGTGGAGCCAGTGAGATGCTTCTTGTACAGGGAAGGGCAACAGAAGTGGCAGGGGAAGTGGTTGAAGGAACAAGGGACAGCATAAACTTCCTGCTTGGCCAAATAGGTGGAATTCTTCATGAATAAGCACAAAGAAGAACTAATATTTAAGGTTTCTGAAAGCCTGTAGGTTCGAACAGTGTGATAGTGTGACATAAAGAGCTAAGGCATACCAGGGGAGCTTTCCATCAGAGTGATGCGCTGGCATATGTGTCCAACAGGGAGCTGCGGGCAGCATCCCCACTGAGGGCTCAGAACTACTGTTTTGTGTTGTTTTCCACAGAAATCCTAACATTGTCATGAGACAAGGCATAACATGGGACTGCTTTTGTAATGACTTTTGTGCTTTGTGCAGTTTTTATTCTGTTCTCGTCATTTTTGTACACATCCCGGTGTGGATGTGTGTGATATCATTTGTCCTCAGTAGTTCTCTTCTTAGAAGCAAGCACCTTAGAGACAGTTCTTCTGATTATTAAGTTAGCTATAACTATCTTTTAGCTGAGATCTTTTGGATTCGTACACTCTGCAATCTCTCTGGGCTTGTTAGCGTTATGTGCCCAGACATGTCTCGTGTCCCTCAGGCAAAGGAAACTGAATTGATAGTCCGAAAGGTGATGGCTGTGCATCTGACGTGGTCTTGCAGCAGCGGGGCTGTTCTGACTCTCTCAAATTGACTTTGTGATGTGCCCAGAGCCGTATTCCAGCCCAGGGAGACATCTGATCCAGACAGCCATTAACTCACAGGCTGGTCTTGTAATAGTAAATAAAACAAGCTAATTGCTGTAATAAAAACTTGGAGTATTTCCAGAAATATGACAACCCCTGACAGCAACAGCCTCTGATAGTTGTTGTAGAGAGGTGAATTTCCCTTAAGGAGCATAATGCAGCACGTGCCTCTGTCACATTTTCCTGTCGTCTCTGACTCTGAACTGTAAGTGGAGATGGGTGTGGAAAGCAGGGATGTATTTTAATATCTAGGAAAAAAAACAAAACAATAAATTGTTTTTAAGTGAAGTGCTTTAGCTAATCTAATTGCAGTCACAGCTAAAGACTAATAGAACTATTTCCTGTTTATTTTGTTTAACATTAAAACTCATCTTGCCTGCAGCGGAAACACTCCTGAAACTAGAGGAACAGCCTACGTGGTCTATGAAGACATCTTTGATGCCAAAAACGCCTGTGATCATCTGTCGGGATTCAATGTGTGCAACAGATACCTTGTCGTTTTGTACTATAATGCAAACAGGGTACGTCCACTTGGGGGGTTTTTTAGGTTACCTGTGAATGTAGCTAGCACAAAAAGAAATCAGTTTGACAGGACAGTTGTTTGGATATTTTTACAAAATAAATGCAAACTGGTAGAGGGAATAGATGGGATAAATTGTCAGGNGGGGGGGGGGGGGGGGGGGGGGGGGGGGGGGGGGGGGGGGGGGGGGGGGGGCAGGCAGGGAAGGTACCTTTGGACCAAGGGTGTGAAAAGGATGTTTCTGGTGAGTGTGCTTTGGAGAAGAGCCTTTAAACTGCACAGTTGCAACAGGATGTGAAGTCCTGTTTACAGGTAAAAAGTCTGTAGTTCTTAATGTTCTGCCTGTTTCTGACAGTATCTATGGCATTCTCTGAGGTTCAGAATTAAGCGTCGCTGTTTGTGTGTGACGTTGATGTAGTCCATAGTGATGTTGGTTGCCGTTACTGGGAAATAGCGTGTCATAAAAGATGCGAGGGAAAAAAAAATAAATCTCGTCTTATTTTCCTAATTACAGGCATTCCAAAAGATGGACACAAAGAAGAAAGAGGAACAGCTTAAGCTTCTCAAGGAAAAATACGGAATTAATACAGACCCACCAAAATAAACTGATCTCTTTGGAAAACTGTTTTCAAGAGTTCTTGAACTAAACATAGGAATTCTCAGTGAAGTATAACTTTTTTAAAAAAAATCGATAATCTGTAATTTGAATCTTTAGATCTTCACATTAGAATTAAATAAATGTAAAACATTGGAAGATCTGCTTCAAGATTAAATCCCCCTAAGCGGACATGGCTTCTCCGTGTTGTAAGGGTGACCTGGTAAACGCTGCAGAGCCACAGTCCCGTTTCCAGCAGGACCTCTCAAGATGGGACTGAGCCCGTTGAGTGTTTGTCACCTCCTGAAGTTCTGCCCAGTCTCCAGGGCAGATCTTCAGTGTGGCAGCCAGTTCCTGCGAAGAGCTCCGTGGGCTCCGCATGAGCTGCCTGCCTGGAGGTACGTCTCTCTAGCTACTTTCTGGAAATGGAGTATTGCAACTAGTCCCCCTGCCGCAGGGGTTGGTGTGCTTTCTTAAAAAAGAAATAAGTGTGGTTTGACAGTTCATCACACCTGTGTATATTGTACAGGATTTATTGCGCCTTTCTCCCTCTGGGAATGTTTGAAGGAGCCAAACTCCATTACATGATCGTTGGGCTATTTCTCACTAGAAACAACGCCAGCCCAAATCCGTGTTTATAACAAAGTTTCTTTTACAAACTGTAGAACATGAATGGCCTTTAAAAATGATCCAACTCCTCAGGTGACTTCAGTCAAAATGTCTTGTTCCTGGTGATTGAGACTAAACAGATAAATAAAATAATCTTGTTCTAATAGTGTGTTGCTGCGGGGCTGGCTTAGTGGTGTACGAGATCTTTATTGTGTGTACCAGGTTTGTGCTGAGGTTAGGAGGAGCGACAGGAATACGCTTCACGCCTTTTAATGTTAGGTAGAGAACACCCCACCAAAACGAGAGAGTAATGATGGTGGGAATTTTAGATACCTGTAGTGCCATTGTTTACTCTGTGTTTTTGAACTGTAATATATTTCATGTACATAAATTATGTAGTATCTGATGGAGGAAAAAGAAAATACTTACATTTTGTAGCTCTTTTTTTTAGCACTCGTATTGCGTGAATAAAAATCAGTGTGATACAGAGTATGCGTAATCAGTATATTTTGGAAGTGGAAAAGAATAACCTCCACCTGTGTTCTGAACCAGCTGGAATGTTCCTGGGAACGGTGGCAGTGTCCTCCCTCTCGGGAGGATTTATTTGTTTGGATTTGATGTTTAACTCCCTGACCGGGCAACTTCCAGCCAGTGCAGAACATGAGCAGGTGCAAACATACTTGGTCTGAGGATTTGTAGTTTAAGTTAATTTTTTTCAGTGTGTTATACTCTCATAAAGGAATGTTTTGTATCCTTAGATTTTTGTTAAAATCTGTCACTTAAAAAAACCACACTGTTCTTGCGTCCATTTAGTAAAAAAATAAATGTGGGTCTACGTAGTTCTGCTTTTTTTTCATCAAGACTTGTGTTAGGCTGTGCTACTTCTGCATGTAACCTTTCCTTTTAGAAAGGAAGTAATTGGTCACCTACGCGTTTGTGATATGGGTAAGCATTTGTAGAGCGTCTGTCCCTGGATGTATGTGGGTGTTCACGTGTGTGCAGCCCCCGAGTGCTGGGGGAGGGTGCCCGGCTGTGGGTACCAGCGCCTAGCCCTCGAAGGGAGTGGGTCCCCTGAGGTTGCCACATGCTGTGCAGTCCGTTTTCAGCTGGGAGGAGTGCGAAGGTGGTGGTGACACTCCGTGCCGGCTGTCTCACCCCCTGGGCAGCAGGGAGGAGGCAGCTGACACGGCTTTCCTGTGATTCCAGCTCTGTGGGTGCTTGAAATCTCCCCCTGTGCCTGAGCGGGGAGCGTCCCCTGGGGCTGGGTCTGCCTTCCCTTCTGTTGCTGTTCAGTAAAAAGCCTTCTCCTCACTCTGCCTCTCCTGTACCTGTGTCCTTCTCTTCAAACTGAAGCCGCCTGTTGCACAGGAGGCCTCGCCAGGCCCCAGCAAGCTGTCCCCGGGGTTGGGAACAGGCAGTGGGAGACCGAGCCCGTCAGCAGCTGGGGTTACATCCAGTGTTCCCCCTTGCCCAGCCCTGTACCGCTTCTCCTGTCAGGTGCGGCTGTGACGCACGTGTGTCAAACGCAGAGCAGCTGGGCTCGGCTGTTGCCGTTCTTAGGTGAGTGGTTACTGCTCCAATGCCAGCCTGGTTTTTGGGTCTTGCCCATCAGCTTAATACAGACCAAAGTTTCTCAGGCAAAACCGAGCTTCCCTTAAATATGTTGAAATGAATGAAATCCTATTGGAGGGCTTGCTTCTATGTGAACATCCGTGGCTTTTTAAAGGTTACAAACTGCCCCCCCATATATGCATTTTATGTATCTGTGCCATGTATATACATACGCACGTGCCAAACACGAGGATAACGGGGGCCATTTACAGCAGCTGTTGGGCATTTAAAAGTCCCCTCGCTGTAACAGGAACTGGAGGTGCTTGTTACCATGCTGGATTATTATAAATAATAATAAATACTGATAATAAAATATCAAAGTACTAATAATGGTGCCCCGTGCTGCCGGCCTTGTTTAAAATCATATGCAAATACTGCGCGGCTTCTGTCAATAGTGGAGAGCATGGCGCTTGCACTGCAGTGTCTGTTTTGATGAGGATTTGATGCTGTTTGAAAAACATATATAAAAAGCAATTCTTTAGGGTAATAAGATTAATAAAAATTCCTTCATTGAATCTTCAAGATCAGCAGCTTTTGATTTCTCTGAGAGCTCAGCTGCTGCCTTTCATTAAATATTCCATTTCATACTTTTTCTTCTAGTGCCTGTTCAGGGCTTTCGATGTCCCTGCACATGTAAAATGAAATAATAATTTGTACCTGCACGACAGAGGGAATGGAAATCGAATGCCCGGAGGATTGTTTTGATGAGGTCTGCTCAAGATTTTGTTTGAAATGTAATATCAAAGGACAGGGAAATGAGTTCGGTTATATGAATGGCAGAGGGGGCAGCAAATAAGGCAGATGTTACCAGCCTCATACTCTGCATCTGTGCTGGTTTTTGTGTGCGCTCGCTTCCCATTTAATTTTTCAGGAAGTAGGGCATGAAATTAAGCCTGGAAGGTCATTTTTTTTCCATTGACGCTGTTTAGAAATTAGTAACAAGAGCGTATCTGATTACACAGGCAATGACAGTAAATTTTTTCCAATCCATTATATAGTGGTAATAATTATATGTACTGTGTTGATCGATGATACAATTAAATAAATTAACACATTTGCAGTCAAATAAAGAGCTGAAGATTACATTTCCTTGAAGACTTAATTTCCCTAAGTATCACAAAGCACAATTAGTTTTCCTTTCAGATTTTTTTTTTAAATGAAATTGGCATGAAAAATGTAATAATCGCTGCTTCCAACAAAGGTCTCTGCAGAGAACGGGTGATGAGAGAGAGCGAGCGCTTCATCAGCCAGCTGTAATAAGGATTTTACAGACTCGGTAATGGCCGGGTTGTACTGCTGAGGGCAGACGGAAAGTGCAGAGGAGCTCTGCAGACGGAGATGATAAGACTGCACAGGATCAGCTCTTAAAGCCCAGGAGAAGATGTTTCGCTGGTGAGACACCTGGCAGGAGCGCAAGGGCAGAGCGATGCCCTCCCTCTCACTCTGGACGCGTCAGAAGCTTGCCAGCAGTGGGACCAAGAGATGATGGAGGGAACGCGCGGCCGTTTCGGGTATGCTGCATCAATCCTTGGCATTGCTGGTCGCTTTCAAGGCATTCGGGAAAAGTCCCGAGCCAGATCCTTTACGTTTTTGGGTTCTTTTTTTTTAACGAGCAACTAACTTAAACTGGGCCATCGGCAGGAGCAGCTTTAGACTGATGTGCTGAGTCGACCTGTGTTTGTCAGGCGGGACAGGGCCACGTTAACGTTTAACCCAGACATCTACAGGAGCTCACAGCCACAACTGCTGCGATACAGCCTGCGATCTGCAACCCAGCGCCGAAATCAAGACCAGCGACAGAGGCCAGGGCGGTGGCAAAGGAGAGCAGGACCTTTAAAAAGCATTTGGGAGAGCTAGTGGGCATCAAGCCCTGGCAGGCCTCATTTCCCATTTATTATCAGGCAATTAGCCTGTCCTAAACCAAAGAACTATTAGTGAAATGTGGATGTGTAACCTAGTTGCTGCCGTGAGCCCAGATTTCCACCAAAAAGAGGGTCCTGAAAGGCCCTTCCGTTTCTTTACAGAGAGGGGAGCAAGAAAAAAATTTCCTTGGGGAATAACAGTCTGTAAGAGATGGGGTTTATGGGCTTATTAATTAGCAAACTCAAAGGCAGCTTTGTGGGTAAAAGGAACATCTAGAGAAAGAGGAGGGCGAGTGTAGGCAGTGGCCAGATTGCCAGTCTTGCTTGTCTGCGCTCCTTTTGTCCCTCGTCTCCAGGAGGTACCACCTGGAGGTACCAACGTAGCTTCGTGGTCTGTCTGCTCCTGTTAGGTGTGTTCTCCTTACACAGCCTCACAAAAGAAAACAGCAAGACAACTGTCTGAAATACTTCCATCCAAAAATCCGTTAGTCGAAAACTACGCAAATAGTTTATAATCAAGTTAAATAAAAATAATATTGTGACCCAATGATGCTCTTTTTTTCCACAGCGAAGGGGAAAAGCAAGCCAAAATGTGAGGAATCAAATTTAGGCAAAGCAAAATAACAGCGCAGAGGCAGCGTCGCTGATCAGGTCCTGCTCCTAACACCAGGTAAATGACAGTCTACGCAGCTTTCTGTCTCCAGGGGAGGAAACAGCATTTTGGGAGCTCAGATGAAAAATATTGCTCAGTCTGGAGCGCCAGGAGCCCCGTGCACAGAGTAAGTTCACAGGCTATGTACACAGCGTCAGGAGATGCAGCCTAAAAAAACCCTGGTGCGTTCAGTGGCCACATCATCCCACAGTCCAGATCGGTTCTGTAAGGTGAAGGCACATAATTCTGCTCTTCTTTAGCTGATCTCATCGCCAGTAGAAACGTTTGCACTAGTTTTACTGTTGTAAATGCATAGAATTGGACCAGCACTGCACATCTTTGAGAAGCATCTCTTTCCATCTCTTCAGCAGCTAAATTTTGGCCAGAGTTGAGGGGCCACCAGCAGGGCAGGGGAGACGCAGAGTCAGGAAACCTCTCTGTCCCAGCAGCCCTTACTGGCACGTTCCTGGTACCTCTGGTCCCACAGAGATCTTCCACTGTGCATCTATAACAGAAGCAGCGCATGGAATTAGGTGTATTTCATGTAAGAAGAGAAATGATTAACAAAAAAATGGGTTGATGATTGTTTGAAGAACTTCCTATACACCAGAAAGAATTCCAGTGGCCAGAGGAAAGCAGAAAAACAGGAAACAGAAACTGTAAAGTATCAAGATTTTATTGGTTTATATATATATATTTTTAATTCTTAAATGAGACAGTATTTTTTAAAACAGCAGCAAGCAGAACGTACAAGTTGAGAAAAGTGGCAGCGCAGGTAACTCTGTTTGGCTAATGCCCGTTCATGTACAAGGCGTACATTGGATTTTTTTGTTTTTTGAGCACCTTTTGTTGTTTTTTTTTTCTTGGTTTAAGTGTACAGTAAGGCAGTGGTTTTTCAATAAGGAATATATATATTTATATTTATAGATATTTTCAATCGTCACCGTGAATTCTTCTTACATGCAAATTAAATAAAATGTACAACTTGAAAATGTTACAACGGTAGACATTTTTCCCAAAGCAAAGCTTCTAATAAAAGGCAAATACGGACACCACGAAGTTAAAAAAGAGAAGGAAGGCATAAGAAACCGAACGGCAGGCGCTATTGACAGGACAGCTTGAGCAGGGAACATTGGGATTCCAGTGAAGATTTCTCCCGCTGCTGGCAAGGCGAGAAAGAACGGATGGTTATTAACAGATGTCTCCAGCCAACTCCCTCGAGAAGATTCACTCTAACCTGAGAAGCTCCACGTCAAAGAGGAGAGTAGCATTGGGAGGGATGACCCCAGGGTGGCCTGTGGCTCCGTAGGCCATCTCAGGTGTGCAGGTCAGCTTCGCTCTTTGTCCTAAGCTCATCTGGGTTTGGATGTTGGATAAAGAAAAAAAGAAAACAAACAAACACTATTAGGAAGAAAACAAACAACAAATCACTATGTGGCAGATTTAAAGAATCAAGGAGAGTTGGGACCATCGGGGTAATCTTTCAGCTCGTGAAGAAAGCTGAAGTTGCCAAAAACAGCTCAGATGTAGGTCTCCTGACTCCTCTGGTTTCTCACAGCAGTTACGTTTCCAGAGCCGGTCTGGGAGTCACACAAAGGCTTTTTAACGCGTAGTTTGGTCCATCCTGCCTACGCTGGAGCCAGCTGTAGGTGGTGTGTGTTCCTTCTGCGGAGCGCAGGGTACATGTAACACCATCAACGGGCATTAGGAAAAGGCTCTCAGATAGGACCAGAGCTTTGTATTCATGAGAGATCAGTGCCGAAATGCAGTTAGGTTCAGCTTCTGAAAAGCATTCAGCAACATTTTTCCTTCTTCAACCAGCACCAGGGATGACTTCAAAACTATTGCTCAAACATTAACACTGCAGGCACTCAACTTTCTGCTGTTGGGCAGGTGCAAAGCAAACACTGACAACAATCATCCTTAAAAAAGAGGTACTTATTTTCCCAAACTCAGCCCAAGCCTGAGGGCAGACATCTCACCTCTGGTGCTGCTTATTCTGGCAGAGAGCCCTTGACCCTGGAATAGCTGGGGTATATATTCCAGAGGATACCCCAGACTAGCTCTGGAGGTAACAGTGCTCATTGAGTTTTGGGGTATCACGATTCAAATCGCCGCTCTTCCAACAGAGTATTTTGGGGTGGAGCACTCTCAAACCGCTATTCCTGCACCATACACTGGTGACTGAACACTCATGGGCCAAGAAAGGTCCCTTCCAACTTTAACAATTCTATGATTCTATGATTCTGAGAAACAATCCCCGATTCGAAGCAGTGATTTTAACTCAGACTGTTCTCCCCAGATCAGGCGCATCACTGCACTACAGATTACGCGCTATCTCCTGTTGAATTTTTTTCAGGTCCCATAAAACATGCCAAAGCTAGAGCGTTGATCACTTTAGGTAGAAGAAAAACGCGAATATGAACTTTTCCACATTCCGGGAGTATTCGTACCATGAGGCTGAGGGTGTAAGAGCAGATGACCTCCCCTGGTTCCTGCAGGGCTTTGCATGGGGCAAGCTGGCTGCTGCTCTGATGGGTCCCTGCAAGCCAGGCAGCTGGTAAGCCATGGGGCAACCTTCAACTGTCGGAAGTTGAGCAGAGAAATGCAGCCACTGCTGACATCTAACAGTCATTAAACCAAGGTCTGAAAAATCTGCATGCTAGACATAGTGAACTGGCCGTTTCCGAGTACTTTGTGTCAATCACACTCCCCCCAACCCCTCAAAACCCCGGGGTGGAAGGAGACAGCCACAAGCTCGACTTCGGCCAGTGATCCACTAGGAGGAGCAGGAGGGCAGCGTGCTGCCACACTGATCACTGCAACGGCTTTCGGCCACTTATTAATTAAGGGACAGGAGTCAGGGGGCAAGAGCGGTTAAGGAAGGGATAAACTGACTCACCCAGCCCTTGTTGCCGCTGCATTATCTGCACTGGCTTCTGTTTTCTACAGCACATTGGGGCCCTGAGCTCCTCTTAAGTCTTTTTGCAAAGCATAGAGTCCAACTCAAATCCTTGAGAGTAAGGCGGACATTTTTCAGAGAGTCTTGTATTCCTCAAATGGACTTCTCCTTCTCTGCCTGGAGAGAAGGGAATGCTTGTATTGCTTTCTCCATAGGGCTGGAAACCATTTTCTCTTCCATCCCTCTCTGGAAAAGCATGGTTGCATCATTCCTCAGTGGATTGTTTCTCATTTTGCATTCTTCCCTTCTCTCTATTCAAGCATAAGAAGTTGTTCCTGTTACAGTCACTCCTATAATAATATTTGAGCAGTTTCCTCCTACACTCCTAGGACCCCAAAACGGGGAGTCATGAGGAATTTGCACCCTGATCTCATTCACTCTTGCACTCGAGCAGCCTGACCGCACTCCCCACGTAGCGGGCCCTCACAACACTGCAGATGGAAAGCAAGAGTTGGCAATGAATTGCAGTGTATGGCTCTTCTAGGGTTTTATTGTGTTGGCACTCAAGCTGTAATTAATGGAGAGCGGTCTCCTTTTTCTCAGCGCAGGGCTGGTCAGTGAATGTTAAGTTTTGTAGCTGGGAGCCTGAAGTCATAAAAATTTAACAGTGCAGTTTGGTACCTTCTTCAGTGGGGGTCAAAATCTGTAGCTCAGTCATGAATGTCACCTAAAACGGCAGCTTGGGCTTTTATGGAGTAGCTGAATAGAGGCCACTCCACAAAACGCTGCCATCTGCAATATTTTAGAGGCCACCGTTGTCTATTTGTGGAGCTGCCCATGGGAAAGGGACGGGGCTTATGTGGCACATAGGCACCTGGGGAGGGGATGTCACCTCTCCCCTCCCAAACTCATGCCACATGGAAAGCCTCATGAGTAGGGGATGTCCCTGTATGGACAGAGAAGAACTACAGGAAATACCGTGCTCGAATGGACCGTGCTTTCAGAAAACCACTCCATATCCTACACGGTGATTTCCACTTGGTCTCGCCACCATTGCACCTGACATTGCTGTGCTCACACACCCTTCAGCTGGCTTGAAGTTCAGCCAGAATCATTTCTTGTTACCTGTGTAACACCTTCTTCAAATCCTTTAATGACTTCTTGCCTGCCAATCTTGAACCTGAAAGGCTTGTTTCTGTCTCTGGAGGAATCAAACTTCTTCCCATTCTGTAGCATTCCTGCCAAAACAAGACACACAGTTTCAATCTGAGCTATGTCTAAATTTAAGTGCTGGAGGGGAGGGAAGGAGTGAAAAATTAATGCCTTGGTCACATCAGCTGCTCATTTCCATTTTCACTTTGAAGCCTCATCCCAAAACGGGTAAGGCAGGAGAGTCGAACACAGTGGTACTATACTGTTACCTTTGCCTTCTAGTAATTTAGGCTCTAAAATGGAAATCTATTTTTCTTATTATTCTTAACGCAATAGGTTGTAACTCATAATGTACCAAACGCTGCACAGACATACAGGAGAGCTGTTGCTCACACAGTGGAGCTTCCCAGCTCCAAGGCAAGGAACAAGCGGGAAGCAGTAGAAGAGAGAATCCCAACGCAGGTGCCTGATCCAGGCTTGCTCCTAAACACAAGCAAGTTCTCTAAAAGAAGCCTACAGACACAGAAACCAAATTTAACATAAATTTGACTGGGTTTACTTCTCGTTAAATACTCACCATTTATTTTAAGGTATTCTTTTAACAGCGTAAGTAACTAAAGGGCATAGCCCTTGCGGAGTAGATGTCGGGTAACCAGGGGGCTGTTGCTACGTGTGGCCCAAAGCTCACCACAGTCAACAGGTTTCCACCCACTTCAAAGGGTGGGGATGTAGGTTCAGGTTTGGGAACTCTTGAGCCAAATTTGCTGCCAGTTAAATGCCTGTGAGTACAGAGCAGCTCCTTTGACTTGTTCTTGCCGATTTATACCAGAAATAGCCAGAATACCTAGAAGGAATATTTGGTACCTTGGACTGTTTGCCTTCCCTACTTGATTTACTCAGGAGTACCAGAATAACGTGCGTTACACAAAAGTGGCCGTTCCACACCATGCATGTGAAACTTCTACACAACGGTACAACTGCATGTGTCTCCTCCTCGTACAGAAGGAACAGAAAAGACTCTGTATTCAAAAACACGAAAATAGCAAGAGCATTTATATGAATACTCTACTACCCTCATTCTTTATATTTTCATTCAGCCACAAGAGAGAGTCACAGAACACCTTACTCATTCCTTTTGATGGCCACAACGCTGTTTCAACCCATATATTATGAACACACAGCTGGATTCTACAGCAAATGGATAAACCTTCATAGAGCACTACGTGATTAGGTATTCGTATTCTCTTTTCAAACAGTGGATAATTATGTAGCTTTCAACTTAAAAGCACCTGGTAATTGCTCTTTCAAAATGCTATACTCTGGATATTGCAAGGTTGGGCTGATATTTATATATTAGAATAAATCCTTTCTTTGTAATGCTGTAGTGCCAGTGTTCTGGGCATACACCACGACTCCCCTGCGCAAGATGCTGTACAGAAAAGTTCATTAATAAGCAAATATCTGAGAAACTTTCTGGTTGAAAACAACATTATCAAGCACGGCTTTGACAGAAAATGCTGAGAAATACTGCTTTTATGATCCAATATGAAGAATACAGTCTTAGTACTTTCTTTTCATTAAAGCAATTATATTAATAGACACGCCTGATGTAAAAGTTTTATTTTTCAGTGAAAACCATCAGTTATTGTCCACAGAACAAAAAAGGCATACTTTGCTTGTTTAAAAAGTCTGTGCTATGAATCAAAGAGATGTGCCAGAATGAAAAACAAAGACTAAAAGGGTAGGCTTCATCTTACCAACCCTGATGCTTCTAAGATGTAGCCAGATACTTTTGAGCTAATTACTCTGCTTCCCTCTATAATAAAGTCAGACAAAAATGCACTTTCAGGGGGCAATTCATCTAACCAAATCTAAGGATCTACATTAGGATGTAATGAATTGCATCCTAGCAGTGCCTATTTCTTTGCAATGAATAGAAGGGAAGTCCAGACAACTAGCTCAGACATAGATGTCTCCAAATTCATTAGTAGTTAAATTAGCAGTGACGGCAGTGACTTGCAGTAATGAGTACGCAGTATTTGATCGTTCCAGTGGGGTTCTGTGTCTAGATATTTTACATCAATATTAAAACAAAATGCCATATTAAGGCAAATTGGCTGTTGACCAAAGCCAACATTTGTCAAAGTTGGTACTTCGGCGATGCATGTGTGTGTGTGTATAAGGCCTTAGAAGGAAAATTACGGAATAATCTGCCCATAAGGTATGTTTCATAACCTTCACCATTAGTGCATGCCATATTCCTTACTTTTTTCACAGTGTAATAGTGAAGTATTTTACGTATGCTCCGATGCAAGTACATATTATGCAATATACCGGCTCAGCGATACCCCTAAACCCCCTCCACGCAGGCTGGGAAGTTGCACCAGCTGCCTGCATGAGGCTTTCTGGCCACAGACAAACACAGGTTCATTGGTAATGCAGAAAACCAGCCTGCCTGTGGAGGAGGGCAGGCAGGGAGAAGCAGCTCGGGGGGAACTCTCAGGCATATCACATAATCCTTTTTGAAGTATTTGATCTTAAATTTAAATGGCAGTCCTTCCTCACAGCAATTTTATTTTTAAACACATCATAAAACCTTATGATTCTATGAAATGGAAGGAGACTATTACAGAATCCCAATATTTAATAGTTTAATATTAAAACTTAGTGCTGTCATTACATTCTGCATGTTCAAAGCAGTATGCAAACATTAATTATTCTTCACAGCAGCCCAAGGAGGTAGAAGAAGATATTTATTATAAAATAGCCTCAGTCTGGAAGTTCAGATTGAGATGCAAAGTTCCAAAACATTTTTATATGTTTTCACTTCATTTTGTAACTAAATCCTATTAAAATACTTAGCTTAAAGGTCTGATGGTTCACTAAATGCCACACAACAAACTGGTAACAGAACCAGAATTACCTCTTCAGAGATCCTGACTACAGCTACTGGACAATGTTTCCCATTTAAAATCATGTTTCTATCTGCCCATAAGCTGCTAGTCTAATACATATCATATAAAAACTGACTCTGATTTCACCATTGAAAGCCTATAGAAGAAAACCTTGTAGAAGAAAACCTTGTAGAAGAAAACAGGCTGCTTCTGTGTTTACAGCAATACCCTATTTTCAGCAATGGCTGAAAATCCATCAGGTGATGAATTCAGAAATATAACCTCCTCTGTCATCACCCCACCTTACTGCTTTTGGAGGACAAACTGGGATTCAGAGAGTCAGATGTGTCCATATTCACGAAGCTCTGGCAGGAGGGTCAATTTATATATGACTGCCCTTTAAATGCACATCTAGTTTAGAAATGAGTCAGAGTCCCCATGTGCCCTGGAGAAGTTCCGATCTGGATTTAGATCTGAACTTTAGATCTTTTTTATCTCTATTTCTGAAAGTTGGACTCGACTATTGAGGCTCCTGGGAGCTAAACCAGCATAATGTTTTATTTTCTCTCTTGCTAATGCATCAATTGATTTTCTTTTTGTGAAAAAATTGATTTGGTTAATATTCTTCAACAAGGACGGATGCCCATCTTCGGCCTGCTAGCACCTTTATTTATCTAGCGAACAACAAGGAGAAAAATACCCACAACCTGGAACTGAACAACGACATTGTTTTGCAAAGTCAGAACAATCAATAAGAGTTTTGACTGAGCAAGGACATCTAGATGCCTATATACTTACTTGTTATAATAACCTTACATTTGATTCTGAAACGTAACAATCATTGTATTAAAATTATTGTACACATGGATTTGAAAACATTCCGATCTACAAGGTGTCCTAATTAATAACTAGGTTTTAAAAGTTAGGTGGCTATAGAAAAGGAGACGTTTCAGACCATGGGTTCTGCTGAATCATTGAAGTTCAACTCATTGAAGCTGAAGATCAAAGAGCAGACAAGTCATTTTGTTAACAAACATGTCTAGGGATCCATCTAAACTGCCAAAAATACAATGCCATTTGGGCTAAAATGGCAGTGAAAACAAAACTTCTGTCTAGGTTTAAGACAAGATATTATTTCTTATTAAAACTTAGGTGTGTCTGCACTACTCTTCTAACTTGAATTAACTGAGGTCAGTCAGCCTCAGCTGAGATCACATCATTTAAGCCTGTTTCCTAAGGGGAGAGGGCTAATGACACTGTCTGTACTTGCCTAGTAACTTTTGAATCTTTTAGCTCATTCCAACCAAGTTTGACAGAGGAGTAGGGTTCATACTGACATAAAGATCCTGTATGTGTAATGAACAGAAATCTGTGTAGGAAGAAGATCTTGCGAGTGCTTCTACCACAAGAAAGGCTCAATCTTTATTTGTTATCAGAGAACCTGTATTATTGAGGAGAGGTCAGGAATGGAAAGACATGAATGCTGTAGCTGGACCACAGTCTAATTGCCTTTTTACCAGAGGGTTTCTTCACCTGAGAATGGTTCAGCTGGGAATTCAACCAACCACATAACACAAATCCACAGAGCCAGCCCAGCTATTTAGACACCTACCTTACACCTATGGTCCCAACAAAACCATGCCCCAAATCACACCCAAACCATTATCTATACGAAAGATGGATGGAGAGAGAGAACACCGAAGGCCCTCCATAGATAGCCTGTCAAGCTTACATGCCTGAATCTAGAAAATTTATGTGTAAAATGCCACTGCTAAAATTAGCCATCTCAAAGGTAGAAACTGCATCTCAACCTGTCATCTGAGCTGCTCCTACAGTTAATGGAGAAAGAGAGGTATCTCCAAGAATTATTCATCCCGCCTAGATTTAGATGTTAGGACTGCAATAACCTACTTGAATTGTTTACCATTGCCAGTCAATAACTAACTTAGAAAAGTTTAAAAGTTAACAACATTAATTTTAAATGTTAGACTGGCTTTTTATAGGGCCCTAGTGAGAAGTATTAACTCATCCATCCATACCTAAATGAAGTAGACCAAATTGCATCCCAGGCTTCACTGGCTCCGGTGTTTACTGAATTATTTGTCTTTGCAGTGTTGACACATTCTGGGAATCAGAAGATGGAGAGCCTAATCCAGGACAAATCCCTTGATTTCACTAGTTGCTCTCCTTTTATCCTGTACAATGGGATTCACTTACCTCACAAGTATTTAGGGGATAAATTGAATAGGTGACTTTCAAAAAACAGCAACGTTCATCTGCGAAGTATTCCATTACCTTATTTTTCAAATTGTAATTACCTACAGAATGTAAAGGCAATACATACACTTGAAGACAGCTACTCTCTGAACATGTTGGCAGCAGAAAGAGGGGCAGATATTCAGAAGGCGTTTCCAGGACACTATCCTGTTTCATGCTATGTAGACCAGCGGCTCCTCAGGACAGGGACTATATTTTGACGCCCTTTAATGCAATCACCTTTCCAAATATGCCGTGTAGTAGATCTGTGCTGCTACAGACTTGTCATTTGGTTGGGTCCATAGGACTCTCAGAGGCAGCATTTGCTGCAGTTAGTGTTGCTGTGGGTTAAGAATTTTTGACCTCAAGTATTTCTTTTTTTCCTTAAAATATATTGTTTCTAATGTCAAAATATGTCAATAGTTTGTCAGGAGACTTTCACACAGGCCGGAAATTCTGATTCCCCTCCCCCCCCATTTATAAGCTGTAATTACTAATAAACACTTTTATTCTGGAAAATGTACTGTTGGGAAGTTTCCTAGAAACTGTACAAAAGTCTTTGTTGCAAAATTGACACCTTCACGGTGTATAGAGGAGGGTACAATTCAGCAAAGTAGAGGAGTTCAGCATAATTGCATAGGAGCAGTGGGAGAAACACATCCATAAGGTCACAAATCACATCCCAGGTTGGTTTATACCAGTAGAACTCTATTGATTTCAGTGGTGTTATTCGCATTTTACATTAAAATAGATCAGTTCCTGCAGTAAAGCAGGACAACTGCTCTGCATTCAGTGCCGTTCTTCCCTAGCTTGTGGCTGAGTCTTATGCTAACACACCTGAAAAACCTGTGGTTTCCCATCAGGAACAAGAACAGTTCCCGTATGTCTTCGTGTTAAATGGAGAGATCTGGGCAACACTTTTTGAGGTAAATCCAGTCAGTGCCTTTTGTTTCTGCTTCCCATGGAAATGCCTAGAGGACCTAACATGCCTCAGCTCTCCAGGTCATTCCATCAGAATCCAGATCTGCATACGCCAGATATCTCACACCTCTTACATCTTCATTTGCCACTTCATTACTACCTCAAAACGCAGCTCACTGTTTTACACCTTTTCA
Organism: Himantopus leucocephalus; assembly: GCA_003993805.1. Lineage (NCBI taxonomy): Eukaryota > Metazoa > Chordata > Aves > Charadriiformes > Recurvirostridae > Himantopus > Himantopus leucocephalus. The sequence continues at coordinate 112,555,196 of RSEF01000003.1, forward strand.
TCATAACAACAGTGCCCAGTAATCTGTAGTTACACCTGGCCATGAGCCTCCTTCCAAACAACCACGCAGTAAGTAGCATATACCTCTGATTTCCTTGATTTGACTTCCAAAGCAAACTCTTTTCCAGACAAATTTGGTGCCTCATCAGTTTTACTGATGAAAATTGTTTTCATCAGAAATGATGTTTGTTGTAATGGAAATAAAGAAAGAGTGTTGAATGTGAGCTTGAGGATGCTTCCATTTCCTATGCTACGTTTGAACAGTGGGCCATCTTACTGTGCCCTGTATGGGGGACCTTGGCAACTGAACTGAGAAGGGAAGCACGGCTTTTCAAGGGAAAGGTTTAGTACCACTGTAAAAACAAACTCAGCTTTTCCCTGCTAACATTTCCTCTGCTTAATATAAACAAAGCCTTATGAGGAAAAAAGGATTTGCTGGCTTAGACCATCTTTTTCTGAGAATTTACAGCCACTTAAGAAAAAATGGTTAGTCTTTTCAAGGGAATTTTCAGTCTAGAGGGATAACAGTTGAAGAGACTGGGGGGTGCATCTCTGCAGCCCATCAGCTCTTTACCACAATTTTTTTTATTGTTGTTTAAAAAGGCAACAGCAACAATTTGAATGTGCCATTTGTTGTCATGACAAACAATCACTGACTCAAAGTATAGAAATGGGAAATGGATAGCGGTGGTGGTCACTTCCTCCTTCCCGTTACCACAGCGCACTTTAGTAATGGTTGATCTTTTCAACACAGGCAGCCTTGCTGCTTCATTTTCTTCATGTATTATATACTCATATATCTTTAATGTGGAGTAAGAGCAACACAATCAATTATTTATTATGCAGCTGACAGCATGCAATGAAGACACAACAGACAACTATTCAATAATGCATTACCATGCACTATATATCAGTGTTGCGTACAACTACAAGACAATATGAAAGAGCCGTGCACTTAGCTTGACTTCACAGCCAAGCAAATTACATGCAATTGTCTAGTTCACTCTACTGAAAGGCATTATTCTGTCCTAACGGGTTTATAGATTTGCATATTTTTAAAAGAGAAGAAAAAGTAGATTTACCTTCAAGGCAGATATGAGGCTCAATAAGCATATTCTACATGAATTTAAAGGAGACCAAAACAATTCCTCTGGTATCCTGTTGCCTTAAAACAGTTTTTTAAGGTTTGATTATGTTACTATTACAAAGTTCAGCTGTAAAATATACATGCTGCGCAGCATAAGGCAAATTTCATTTGAATAAGCATGGCAGAATCAGGTCAATCTGGGTATGCTAATGAGTGGGACAATAGATGTCTAAAGCAACATTTTAGAGAGAATATATTACTACAGAAATACTTTGCATCACTTGCATCTCTACTCCTAAATACCATGTCCTGTAACACAGCTTCTGGAGGCAGAGGGAGTGGTCCTGACTGGGGTAGGTCTTTCCGTCCTTGCCCTCTGGCACCAGCGAAGAAGCACAAAGAGCAGTTCAAGAGCATGGCTGTAATATAGCAAAGGCATTTTGCAAGATTTCCCACCCGAACACATGCAGCAGAGCTTGGCCAAAGAATTCTGGCCATCTAGTGCACCAAGATAATAGGACAATACAATTAATCTCTTTTTTTTTGATTCTTGGTTTCATTCTCAGTCTCATCCTATGCCACAACACACACATGTATTTCCTTCCTCCCCGTTTTTGTTTCATGATTGCCTATGCAATGGTGGTACGGATTTGATATTTTAGCCTGTAGCACATACATGAATGTGCAGATGACCTTCCACTGGGAAGTACTGCACTTCAGTAGTGGGTTAAATCTCACTGAAATAGGTGAACACGATAGCCACCTATCTTCGAGTGTTTGGCACAAGAAGGGCCTAAGTTAGGTCACCAGTGCTTCTGAATACAGATCTGGGTGCAGGGAGTGTGGAAAAACACCACAGAAAGCAGAAAAGGATCTTCACACATTTCTTGGGAAAGCTCTGAGCATGGCTCTGAGATCACATGAGAGAGGGGTCTGGGGAGAAAAGAACCAGTTTCCCTGCTAGTTAATTCCTCCTCTGCTCAGGAAAGGGGGATATTGAATGGTCTGCCAGAAGAAACACCTTCCCAACCCAATATAACAATACTGCATCAGCAGTTGGGTGTGCTTTAAAGACCAGCTGTTCCCAGACTGGGCATCCTTTGATTTTCAACTGTCTAGTCTTCCAGTATGTGCCTCCATTTCCATCTGAATAAAATCTGTGCTGAAATCTTCATTTATCAGTGCAACACTTTTGATTCCCTTGGCTTAAGCTAGCAACAGCCTAGTGACAAATCTACCCATCTCTAGTAAGGGCATTGGATTAAGAGGCTATGCAAAACCAAAGACAATAAATTTGAGCATGAAAAAGTATGTTCTTAATGTGTTACCACTTAACACCAAGATGTTAAAATGGCGTGTTGGCCTTTCGGGCATTTGGATCTGAAAAATAACACTTCTCCCCACACCCCTAGTGAATGAATGCTCTTTCTCTCCTGCAGGCCCCTGTTTACCTCGTTCTTTATCACATCTAACTTTCTCAGTGCATAGCATGGCCATACCTCCTTCACAGAGGAGTGTTTTACTGAAACTCGTCTTGACAAACACAGCAATCATCTAACGTCATGCAAAGGACTTAGGAACTACTCTGCTCTTAAAGATGAAGGCGAAAAAGAAAACCATTCTTGGAAAAAGTGAGACACACACAAGATGCAACCAGAGAAGAAAACATGGTTTATAAAAATGGGTGTTGACTGAGCCATGTAAGAAGGCACAGTCAACATGCCAAGATTACATATAGTCTAAGTAAGTCAGACGCAGACACTGCCACTTCAGCGTGATCTCATATGTACATAAAACATACATAACGCAGAAGTCAAAGGCTTTTTATCCGGGGTATCCAACTTTTTGATCCAGACTGGTCAGACATTCCTGTAATGTCTTATTTTAGAGATGTGGTATAACCTTCCTGGCTGGCATTATGCAATATCCCCTCCCTTCACAAGCGTTCGGAGAATTCCTGGGGAATCGTCCCCTCTCGCCTGCGATTCCACATGGCGAAAATGAGACATGATTTCACTGGTACCAGTTTGGGGCCACCATGGGACCTCACTTCAGCATAACACACACAGTTTCCAGGGTAATCAGGTGAAACACTGCTGTTTCGCTCAAGGAACAAACCTCATGCTCAAGAGTGGAGGAGGACAGTATCTAGATGCTGCGCTCTCTCCATTGACATGGACAGACCATAGACTTCTAGGTAGCTAAAGACAGTTGAAATTAATTCCACCCAAAACAACTTGATCACAGTCAAGATTAGCAAAAAAATGCAGTTTAAAACCAAGTTGGTTTTGATTTGCATACCAAACGCCTTCCTGTGGCTTATGTTGCCTAAGGTCTGTTAGACCCTGTGACTGCAGACCTACCTAGACCGACCTAGTCACTTACTGTATAGTAATACATACAGTAAACATGCTGCAGAAATAACAAGATAAAAGCCACTTCTAGTCTTTGAATGAATTCTGAGAGGGTTTATTAACAAGTTATGTATTGGGTAACCCTCATTATATTGTCAGAAGTTCAGCCTACCATTAAGATCAGATGAAACCAGCATTTTACTAAGCAGTCTTTATCATTTGCTGCAACATTCCACTGGAAGAATATCTTGTTCAGATACCATTATTTTTCTAAGCTGTCTTTTTAAATATGAGATACACTCGTCAAAGGAACAAACCTTTCTATAGATGTACATTTCGTTCTTCCCATCTACAAGGAACGCACCTGTTTTCACAAAAAAGAGTATTTTTGCAGAATTGTTTTCAATGTAAACAGTGTTTTACGTGCTCCAAGGCAGACCCTAGCAGTGTCATAAATATCACTTTGCCTGTAAACTCTGAGAGTATGTTCTGAAATAATATTAGCTACGAAATTCCTCTTTTGCCACATTTGCTTCCTATTATTGTTCATTGTTCCTAGTGTTGCAGATTCTCATTGGTGCAAACTGGCATGGTTCCCCTGATATTAATGAAAGTACAAAACTGTATGTAGCAGTTTAAGACCTGGATCACGGTAATTTAAAACTAAGTTAAATGATGCACTTGGGACTATTCTCCAGAGCAGATTCCTGCAAGAACACGGAATAGTGTAGATTTGTGATCAGAGCAAAAAGCTGGATGTCAAAAAGAATAGGTTCTGTCACCAGGCAGCTGTGTAAGTATAACTCACCTTCATTTTATTCCCTGTGAAACGACAACTGTCGTTTCACCAAGGTCAGAAAGAGAGTCACTAGCATACCCAGCAATAATATTATTAATTAATATACTTTGCCTTAGGTATCTTGAAAGGCTTCATGCAGTAAGCCTTTAAAGTATCTTCAGAGCCACAGTGGAAAGGAGCTATTAACAGTGCAGTTTGTTATTATAAATAGGTCTTTTCCATCCCTAAGTTTTGATCTCAGTGATCTTATAAACGAACTATGGAAAAAGTGGCAGCTGTTATCTTGACAGATGGGTCTCAGGCATTGCTCTGCTGGACATTAGACAGTCGTCTCTCTGGAGAACAATAGGAATTTCCAAGTGCCTGTATCTATTTTCATCTACTTAACAAGCCACTCATGTCTTGGGCTAGTGAAGGGAAGAAGCAAGGAGAATGCAAAATAAATGTTTTAGGGGAAACATCTCAGAGAAAGGGCTGAGAATCAGGTGAGTATCACCTAGTAGTGACTTCCCCCTTGAGTTTTACTGAAGCGACAGACAGAAGAATAATCAGAAGTTTCTTATAGAGGCAATGGAGACTAACAGGCACTTCCAGAAGGTGAGATACAGAAAGCCTGTGCACTGACTGAAGGGCTATAGTCAGCCAGCAGGACACAATAAGTACAAGGATGCACCTCTATTTTCAGCTCTTCTTAGAATTTAGCATCATCATCCATTTTGGATGCAGAGCTTTGAATCCAATTTTAAGGAGAGACACAAGCCTGAGAAGGGTTCATGCTTTTTAAAGGGTGCTTGGTAAAGAGGGTGCTACTGCCCACCTTTTCTATCATAAACACTTGCGAAAAGCACCACGAGTTCAACTCCACCTCAAGCCTGAATGTAAACCCATGTCCTTCACCTTTTCTGATGGTTTTCTCATCATCAGACAACTAAACACTCAATGGCATCACCTTCTTCTGGGCTTCCACTTGAATCTGTATGGTAGCTGGAAATGGACAGTGATGAAGTTAAGAGAAAACTCAGCAAGTAGTAATTGGGGAGGTCTGTGGGATGGACAGAGACCTGGATCCCAATCCTTGCTCCCAGGACTTGTTGGATCAGCTGTGCCTGATGATGTGTAGGGTTTGTCCCTGCATTGTTTAGATAAAGTTCCATTGACTTAAGCAGGAGTCCAAGGATGGACTGCACAAACCATAACATTTTTCCAAAAGCAAAAGTATTTTCACACTCTGGGCTGGTGCAAACAAAAGACATTGTAAATTAAGCCAGTTTAGATACTACAAATAGAAATAGCAGTCAGCCCATACACACAAACAACAGAGACAAACATTGCCAAAAATACCTCAATAGCACAACAGAGTAGAAAACAACACAAGTTGAGAGTGGACCAAACAGTGAAGCATTACATAAACAAATATAGTACCACACCAGCAACGAAAAGCTGGAAGACTTCAGACCGACAGCAAAATATGTAATATTATCATCTGTACAAGCAAAGACAGAGATGGTGAATACATTGCATAACTCACAGGAATTGCTGTAGACCAGACAGCTCTCTCATCACAGGTTGTACTATCTTTTATCACCAGTAAGTGTAACTGAAAAAGTAGCATCCTATATGAGTAACTTACTATGTGAAGTCGGTAAAAATCTGTTTCCAACAATCAAGTGACCAAAATATACACATCACGACCACACTAACAAAGAATGTTTTTCTGCAGAAAAGTAACAGATTGTTCTGTTCAATTTTATCCAAAATTCTAAAGAAAATACAATTCGGGTTGAATGGAATGAGACTGAAACAATTTGCTTAAGAAAATGAAAAAAAAAAATTCCTTTATGTCCATCTGAAATGTTTTGTTCTACTGAGAATACATTGCTTTGTTTTCAGATATTAATATGAACTATTTAAATTGAGCTTCAATGAGGTCTAGGGAGTTCTTGAAGACCACCACCTTTCCAATTATTTAACACCAAGTATTGTTTAGCTACATCCAAGCTAAAAGATGCCAGAGCCATTAAACATAAAACGTAAAAGGAAAAGAGAAAAGTTAAAATTCATAAGGAGTGTGCTGAAGGGGAGGCATATCTGATAAAATTCAAGTATCCAGACAGCCAAACCAGACAAAAGAAAGGCAGAACTGATCTAAAATTTGGATCAAAGAAGCTGAGATTTATGTGAGAGGGATACAGTTATCTGGTCTAAAATAATCATTCACCCAGACGCTCTGAGGTATTCTATATCGATTTTAAAAATAATTGAACAGACCTTCCCTGACCGGGTAACAGGGCTTAGTCTGTAATCCATAATATGTAATGTTATGGAACATGTAAAAGCTCCATTCATTTAGGCTGCTGTTTCCTTTTTCCCATTTTGCACAGCAAAGAAAAAGGTTTGTGGGAGTTAATTTATCTCAGTTTTGTGTACTATTTTAATGCTTAAACACGTATCTGCAGATATACTGGCTGCCTGCATAGGGAGTTCCAGTGATCCTGCTCACAAGGGCAGCAATCACCCAGGCTACTGAGTCTTTGGAAATCATTTGTCAGAACTGCAAGTGTTCTGGCTGTTCATGTTATCAAACAGTTGCCAAGAAAAAAAGGAAATAAAATGGAAAATTACATAAACCAAATGAACTTAAGTAATCTAAGTTTCAAATAATTAAAAAAGCCCTGCTGATTTGACTCAAAACTGACACGGGTACGAATCTGTCTCCTGGGAAAACAAGTTATTTGTGGCTTTTTCAAGAAAAAGGATGCAGAGAATTTAATTTCCTCGGTATATCTAATCTGTGTTCTCTAACACAACTGAATATCTACGAGCTTCTGCCTGCTCACGTGACCAAAGACAGCTAAGGATGCAGCCAGGCACGCTTAAGCCATAACTCTATTTTAACAGGAACGAACCACATGAAAGCATGTTCTGCATCTCATTTCACATCTCACGTGCTCTGCGGAGTCTGTGGGCTCAGGCAGTATCCTAGAGACACAGAGCATCATTCCTATTTTGTCTATTATAAGCATCCACCTAGCACAATAAGTATCACTGTGTAGTAAAAACACCATTTTCACCAAATGCACTTAACATTTTTGGCATCATTTTATTGCTTTCAACTTAATGATGTGCCCAAAAGACCGGATGCTTTGATTCCTGAGAACACCCTCGTTATCAGTACTCAGTCTTTACCTGCACATAATTTGGATGAAGACTCCTCCTGTACGTCCACGACCTTGGCTAATGCTCCAAATAAACCTGTGCGTTATAGCTTATGATGTGCTCCCAAATGATGGCTTTCAAATTTTTCAAGTCTTTCTTTGATACTGGAGGCTTTGCCGAGATCATTCATCGGCTGTATTTTCTTGTTGATAAGCTGAAAGGCTTAGCTGAGTTTTGGGTTTGACTTGTTTCACATCAGTGGTTCCTCTCTCTTGTATACATCATGGCATGATGAAGGTCTTGAGGCAGCACCCTCATCTGTGGCTTTTCCTGACCACCAACTTTGCAAGGATACCACACAAGCTATCTCTCTGCTGCCTTGTGCGGCTACTTCACTTCTCCATCACACCCTGTACGTTGGGGAAAGCTCCATTTCTGCTACAAGCGAGTTTTTCAATTCTGAAAATGCTTAGTGGAGAACGTCATGTCAAGCAAGTTGTGGCATGTGATCATGACTGCTGTTTCTGAGCTCCTTCTGCCCTGCCATGCAGCCAGACCAATATTCTCTGCAGGTTTGCACTATTAGTCTCTTCTCTGCCTTTAGTGAAGAGCAGTAAGTCACTAATGGATGGATATCCGATCTTATATACAGGGCACTGCTGCTTGGGCCACAACCTGCATGTCAGCCTGAATACCGGCTGAAGGAGAGATATCTAAAGCTATCATATGATTTGCTGGATCAAAAGTCTAAGGCAGCCATAACAATTCTGGTAGTTCAATTCTTGATTGATGCATATTTCTGTAATTTTTGGGTGCTTTGCCTTTTTAAGTCAAAACATCATCTGCCTTGCTAGTGCACTGTGTGCCCTAGTGTTTACCTTCTTGCAAGAGGATTATATACTGCCTTCTGTCTTTATGGAACTTCACTTTTTTCCTTGCTGTTCACGGCCTTCTTAGAGAGGCAGTCACATGTTTCAAAGCCCAATATGGTTGGTATTTAGGAGCCAATTCTCCAGGCAGAAAAACTGCATATAAATTTTTGCACAGCTTGCGAATGAACCAGCGAGCCCTTCTGCGGTCTGCCCTCAGTACTAAGGTGGCTTCCATAACGTAAACAGCCTTTTCTGCAAAGATCTGAGCACCTGACTCTGGAGATCATGACACCGCACTCCTAGACAGCAAATCTCAAATTAATGTTTTGCTAAACAGTTTCAGAAAGACATGTTTCATCAGTGCTTTCCCAAGGGTTTAAAAGAAAGTAGTATGATTTTAAAAAAAGGTGATTTATAAACCAGCTGCATTTGGATTACAACACTGCATTAACCAGAGAAATGATTTTTGGAGCAAATATAACTGCTTCTGTTTAGGTGTAATATTTTTTTCTACTTCTGTTACATCAAATTATGCGGATAATACAGGCACAGTGCATCTTGCAAGGAGCCAGAACTCAAACAGGGTTTAGTTGCATCTCTTTGAATGGAACTGCTTTATAGGACCATGAAACCTAAATATTGGTGCATTGCAGATTGTCATTTTTAGCTGCTGCAATACCCCATCTTGTTTTGGTGCCTACTGCCAGATGACATCATCTTGTAGCAACTTTTTCAGTGGAGCAGCCAAAGCTGCTTCTCCCAGGATATTGTTGACTAGAAATCCAACACCACCATATTTTTTTTTTCCAGTCTTCCTGCTGCAAGTAAGACTGGAAGGATGGGTAAGAAAGAGGAAAGTATAGAATCGCATCAGCAAGGAAGATCACAGATGGCCCTGGGAAAGGCAGGGATGCAGATACTGTTGTAGTACAGCCTAAAGGTGGATCAGATCTACACCAAATAAATACATAAGCATTATCAATTCTTCACAACTGGTGCATTCATGGATACATGGAATTCTATTTTCTCACATTAGCTTCAGCACTGCACCAGGTTCTCTGTCTAGTAATCTAGTAATGGCTAGAGATGAAGGCCTAGCAGTGGAAAAAAAAAAAAAACAACAGAAAGGCTTTGTTTGCCACACTGCAAGGATGATTTCTGCTACAAATGCTTCACAGGCTAAGACCATGACATCAGGCTGTCATGTAACATGGACTGCAGGTCCAGGCTGCAAGTCTGAATATATTTGTCTTGGCCTCCACGTCAAGTTTGAATTTTAGAGATGCACTGTGCATGTTCAAATCAAATACCAAACTTCCTCTGGGTGAGCTCCAAGACCTGTGTTGACTCTTGGTAGTGCTTAATAAAGAGGGGAGGCCAATTTAAACTACAGATTTTTGTCATTTTTTTCAGATGATCTAATGCTTTGCACAGCCATAAAAATGATACGGATTTTCACACATGACAAGAAGTCGAGAGTGAGCATTTCTAGCTATGGCACAATGGGTGTTTTTACTCTAAGGCAGACAGACTTTGTCCCAGTGACTGGGAGAACATGTTATCTGATCCCTAATTTGTTTAACAGTCCATTGAACCTTTTTAGGCTGGTGCCCAGATATGATCTTTCTTTCTGTCTTTGTGGTGACCATGCTACCAGACTAAGTGCATTAGGCCACTGTCTCAGTTTGGTTGCTTACATCTCAATCATTTACGCTCTCAGAAGAGAACACAAATCAGCGTCACCTGTATTTTTAAGGTTACAAGAATGTCTAACCCTTGTTCCGATCTCATTCAGAGCAGCTTCAACATCCTGCTTGCTCTGCTAAAGTGTTAAAGAATGCAAAGCAGGAGCGCTACCTTTTTATCTGCTTCAGAAGCCTTCATAGAGATTAGGAAGTGTTGCTCTGATCTCTCCCACCTTTCTATCTGGACACAAAAGTTCTATGCCACCTTGCTATCGGGACACGAAAGGTCAGATTTTAAGCTGGGGTAAATCAGTTGAACCTCGAAAAGGTCAATAGAGCACTGCTAGCTTGTCCCAGCCGAGGAGAAATTCTCACTGAGCCATTCCAGAGATATGAGACTTGGGATACAGGGTTTTTCCCACCACACACTCTCCTATAACCATTTTCTACTCTCCTACACAGTTTCCCTAGCTCCCTAGATATTCTGTCCAATTTCTTGCTGTATTTTTTTTTCCTCACTCGCTGTATCTAAAGTCAGCCTGCCTTCCTGGAAGCCAGAAAATTAACATTCTAATCCTTGCACCAGAAAGATTTTCTAACATGGAATTACTCTGCTGGACCCAGGACTAATAAACCTTGGTGGGATCACAAAAGACAGAGTGAGAATATTTACCCACGGCTTCTTATTCTTAACAGTAATAAACAGCACACCTGAATAGAAAGTCTTTCTTCGTTGTCCTTGCATCAAGAGCCTTCTGAGAGGGTAGGAAGGAGAAATGATATAGCCTCTCTCAGTGTCCTTGCACAGAGACTTTGAAAGGACCAGAATTCAAGAGAGGTCTTTGTGGTTTAATTTGTGTGAAGAAGAAAAAAAAAAGACCTGTGTATGAAACACAAAAAGAGTTAGGTTGCAACACTTTTTACTCCAAAAGCAGAACATCTGATGCTAGGTGGTCATACCAGTCAGGGGCTGCAAGAATAAAGGAGGATTTTGTACAAAATTCCCCACCACAGACATAAAAACTAGTGTGTTGGCTGAGCAGAGAATAAAATTAATATGTTTCACTCCCTTAAGATAATGATTGGGTTTTGTTCTTTTTTTATTCACACAAATTCAAAGCAAACTGAGCCAGGTTTAGTTTGGCTGGTTTTGCTGCATTGGTGTGACTTTGCTAAAAATAGGCAAATCAAACCAAGAGCTCCCTACCCATGTTTGACCCTACATTAATAGACATATGCATGACCCTGAGACACTCCTACATCGAACAGTCTGAGTCAGGGCAGACTCCCTGACTCATCCAAATTGCTTTTTTCATTTTGGGTAACTTGGAAATAACAGTGGCATAGAAGTCGCAGGAGGGGCAGTAAGCGATACTTGTATTAACACCTTCATTTTTGGAAATTCAGTGTGCCGGTTACAGCCAGCTACAGCAAGGAAGGCAAAAAATAAATAAATCCAACTCTGGCTTGTATACAGAGACAGCCATCCTTCCCTATGAGTGGGGAAAGTGCCAAGGCACAAATTGGATAGTGTGTAAAAAAGGAAGAAAAAACCCTCTGTCCTGCTGTTTACTTGCACCGGCACATGCTATTAAATGCGTATGCTTTGGGGGAGTGCCAACCTACCCCAGGAAATTACAGCCCATCTTGAAGAGAGTCATCGTTTACTACTGAAAAAAAAAAGAATTAGCAGGGGCAGTAAGAGGCTAAGATGATCGGGTTTAGCTTTCGCTGGCCCAAAGCCAAATATGCAAGCAAAGGCTTAAGAGAACTTTCTTCTGATGCCTCTGTGCCAACAATAGAAGTGGACAGGACAAATATTTACAGACCTAAAGTGGAGGGAGACTAAATGGGGGGAGCCAGACTTTGCCTGAAGTGACTATTATAACGATTAGCCCGTGGCGGCTTTATGGCCCTGAAGTGACTGCTCCCCACAGCCGCAGACAGGATGGAATGACTCAATGACGATGCCGCCAGCACAAGATGTCTTTTCACACGTACTGTACCATGCCGTCCTCCCTTTCCCTGGGGGTGTATTAATAGCTGTGTAGTCATACTGTACATACTACAGTACAACCACCTCTCTCTGAAGAAAGCACAGGCAAAGCTGCCAGTGGGCTAAAACACGGTCAAAACAAACAAAATGATGTTGGAGACCTGGGGGAGGTGCTGACTCTTGTGCTCCGTGCCCTGAACAATCTCTTTCTCTCCGAGCATCTCTCCGAGGCCACCTCCCCCTATAAGCACCTCTCCTCAACACCCAAACGTGACCTAGCATCACAGAAAAATGAGTTATTAAATGGATGATTTGGCTGAGAGCTGTCTCTTCATTAACCTTTGAAAACAGAAAGTAAATATAATAGCAATATATGTGTGTATCTGACTGTGTCCCTTCCTCCTCTGTTCCTTCTTATTCACCTTCCTTAGCTATCTGAGAATGAGCGTTTCTCTTAATCCGTTTTTTGCAGAGTTAAGCACAATGGAGCTCTTGAATGATGCTATGATACACACGTAATCTAATTCTCTTTTCTCTGTTCCCGGAAACGACGACAATGCTATAAAAAAAATAACTGTGGGAACATCCATAGTGGGGGGGAGTGTTTGAGAGCAGAACTTTGTTCAAAAGCACCTGCACTGAAAGCAACCAAAGGATTGTTAAAATGGTTGGTTGGTTGGGATAACTAGCTAGCTCACTCCTTATTTTTCCAGAGCTGATCTTGTCACTCCAGCCTTAAAATTGCTGTGGATAAATTTGATCTGAAGATCTGCCCAGCTTTGCCTTCCTGGATATTTATGTCTGAAGCCCAAGAACTGCCACTGGTTAATCAATGCAGGATAGATCTTTAGCAAAAAGGACCTTGAAATGAATAGCCACATCCTGTAGCATCTGATTACAGGGGTTTAATTGCATTAATTTCAACCATTTAAAAAGCAATTATTCCCCTTCTTCCTACACACCCATGTTTACTAGAATAAATGAAAACAGAGTCAGAGATGCATGGAAAAATACAGAATTTTTCTGAAAAAGCAGTTACGTAATAAAGAATTAAACACGTCTCTTCACTGGGAGGTTAAATACTGAAGTATCTTCTGTTCATGCCAGGGTGTGCAAATGAATGACTTTCTATTTACCTTTTCTCTTAAGAAAATAAAATCAATAACGTGACCCCCCCCAAACCTCACAAACTGCAGCAACACGCAGCCTCCAAGAGGTAAAGAAAATTCTTCCTACGTAGCCCTAAGGAGACCCATAAAGCAAACACAACCCAGTGTCCTCACAGATAAAACACTTTACCTTGTGTGACTCTCACATTACATTGCAGAGTACCAGAAGGATGTTCCTTGCGACTGCTCTACAGTGCCCATTAAATTCCTTGCTTTCTCTCCCTCTGGCCCCTACATGCAAGAAATTAGACGGGCACACCCTAACCATCTGCAGAAGTTAAATCATGCATTGGACATTCTTGTCATCAGGCTCTCAGTCTGCCCAAAGTAAGAGTAAATAAAAGAAGAGATAATCTGCCCAGTGAGACCAGTAGCAAGCTCTGTGGTTGGCTCCAGAGCCATGCTTAGATTTGCAAGTCGAGTGAATGCTCTGATACGCAGCCTGGATGCTGCTCCATGAGTGTTTTATGTGGTGCCATCAGGAAACAGCTCCCAAACGCTGCATGCGTGTGTGGCATTGCTACTGCCGAGCCAAACATAAGTGTTCTCAGCCTAATCCTAAAATTTTTCACTCTTTTCCTTCTGTTTAGAGCTCTGTTTCTGTTCCCCAGTCAGAAATCTCTAGGCAGGAGCTGACCTGTCTGATCCCAGCTGGGATCTGAGCCAACATGGATTATCACCAGTGGAGAGCTACAAAATCGTGACTGGGGCATGTTGAGGTCATGGATGTTTCCTCAGCTGAAATTGCTCTCTCTCTCTCTCTTTCCTTCTTAGTTGTGTGTCTTCGACCTAACTTTCCAGCTTGGAGAGCTGGCTGTGCTCTGAGACGATGGGTATTTCCACATTGCACTCCGGGGTCATCCGAAGGCTGCCCTCTGGATCAGACTTACTCTATATTCAGACAGCGAAACTACAAGCGCAACCCCAGGCACAGCCCAAGGGACTCTATGTCTAAGCCTGTCTGGCAGTTTAATATTCTGCCAGGCACCCTAGCACACCCGGACGGGCAATCTGTAGAGTGCCGGCAGGGCAAGCCTGTGATCAGGAGCAGTGGCTCACACAACCGCCCTGCTACCAGCCCTTGTCAGCTGTAACGTAGACATGGCCTGGGGTGGTGTTCAAGAATGAGAACGTGCTTGTCTCCAACACAGCAGATCCTCTCGAGCGAGAGGCTTGAACGTGCCACGTCTCCTAAGCCTGTGAATCACACATAATACATAATAAAAGGCAGTCAAAATCTTTATTAAATAAGCTAATAAGTACTTAAAACTGCAAGCCAAATGGGACCAATCTTCACTTAATGTGGCCAGAAATGTTTAATACTCCCCTGTCTCCATGACTCATAACATCGAAAGCCCAGTAAAAGCCGAGAAACACTCGGTGCCTGCTACAGAGCAGCACACACAATCTTCTTTGAACTGCAAATGTATACAAAATGTAGTATGTATTAACCAGATTAGAAATGTCACACCTACCAGGATAGAATAATGTTATATCTGGTCTCATGCACACTTTCTATCATATAAAAAAGTTGGTTGAAGATTCAATGGTTACACCATGTATATCAACACATCCATGCCAGAAAACACAACACTAGCTACAAATGGCACACGTTTTGCATTTAAACACAGCATAAAGGGCAGATATTTAAAGATAATTAGGTGCCTAAAGATGCAGTAGTCATACTGTGAGCATTTCAAATGCATCTGGGCATCTAACTTCTTTGATTTCAACTGAATTATTTTAAAACCTCTTCAACTCTAAATATTTTCTTTTGTTTTCCCCAGACATAAAGTGTAACTATCACACAGCTACAGTAATTACCATCACTCCAAAGCCTAAACATCTAACTTAAAAAGTTCAACTTCCTAAGCAGGAACGCTGTGTGACAACATGTATGACATTTATCACTTAATAACCCCCAACTCTTAAAAGTGAGGAAATGGATAGGCAAGAACATTGCAAAGTTTATCATGTCCACATAGTACAAAACATGTATTTTTATTATCCGGTATGAAGAACACACACTGCACCTCAACAGGCAGCCGTAATTCTGATTAGATGATATTTAAAGTATTGTTCTTCTCAACTTTGGTGCATAGATATTTTAAGAAATACTGGGTAGTGGAAAATATCAGTTAATATGTGTATTAATAAGACATTTATCATTATTCATGCTTACATCTTGATAGAGTATTCATAAATACTAATTCTGAGTCAGCTTTGACCTGGCAATTCCCATGGAACAGACTGAGGTCCTACTTGGCTGAACTTGCTCACAAGGCACATCCGTCATTTTAAACCTAAATTTATTTCTGCCCTTGTCAACCTGCTATCTCATTATCTCACTATTCACTGACAAAATAAATGATGAATCATGAACATTGGGGTACAGGGAACCAAATACACTCAATAAAATTAACCTCATTATGTCAGTTGTGTGTAGCATGATGAAACCCTCCGGTGGGACCTCTAGGGGTTACTGTAACACAAGTAAAGAATAGTTGCATTGTATTGAAAATAATGATGAATATATACTTCAAGAATAAAATTCATATCACGACTAGTGCACAGGAAAATCAGGACTACAGGTGGATTTGCATTTGAGAGTTATCGCTGTGTGACATGAACATAGGAGAGAATTTTAATGTCTTTCACAAAAGTTTTGTTGTATATTTGGTTTGATCACTAGGTATCGTTTTCTACTTAAACCGAACCAAGCTATTACAAAATCAAGTGAAAGGTCTTACACCCAAACCATCTATGGGATGAAGCTGTATTTTACCAAACTACAGGCTGCGAGGCTATCCATGTTATTTCTTGCAGTGTCTATGAAGCTGGGCTGCGTTGGGAAAGACATCAAGGTGCTCAGTATTGTCATGCCCAGACTGCGCCATTTGCCACTTGCGCTGCCCAAGGATGTGCAGGCAATCCCAGGCTCTGGTGTGTCCATCTACCTCTGCCTGCACCTTTCAGTATATCCGTAACACAGGTCCTCCTGGTGGCCCCAGGATTTGTCCCCAGACCACTCCCAGTGTTAGCAGGACTTTAAAAATCAAGGTGAACTTCTGTGCTAGGTACGCATCATATTTTTAGATGGGATCATTTTATTTTACAGTCACTCTCTCGAGAATTTTTCCATGTTCTTTCCAGTGTGGCTATTTTTATTTTTACCATACACAGATGTCCTTGAGGTATGCTGAAAGCACAAACTGTGAACGCTGTTTGCCAACGTCAGGTTTTCCTGTAACACGATACAGTTCTGATGTGCGTGCAACATACAGAACTGCACAACCATGCCCCGTGAGTGGGACCACGCAGCAGAACAAGAGTCAAACAGTGCTGCTGCAAAACAGGGCAGAGCTGAAGGTGGGACAGGGCTTCAAATGGCCAACATCAGCTCCTGAAAATAGCTGCTGTGGAAAGTTGCTTTGCCTGCACTAAACTGATAATGCAGGGTTTTCCAGAATACTCAGACAAATAAAGTTTTTTTTGAGAAAACCAAACTCGTGGGATGTCAATTAAATGAGACACAATGACTGCAAGGGGATTTATGCAAACAGCTTTTGTTACCCTGAACAGCACGCTGGCTTGTCAATCTTTCTGAGCTGCAAATATTTCTGTGCATTGCAGATCACGATGGAAAGCCTCTCTTCTCGTAGATACTGCTGTCCTGCTAGGGATTTCTAATACTCACCTATTTTTATAGAAAGAGCCATTACAGCTATCTGGTCAGATTCACAGCACCGATCAAAGGTTTCTGCCCAGTAATCCCCACATCAAAGACATATCTTGAAGTCAAATACCTATCTGTTTTAATGCAACCATTTTGTTTTTCACATACAATAAGCACTATCTAATAAAAATCGTATCAACCAAAGCAGTGTAAAAACATAATTGAGGCCTCTGCCTCAGTATGGAAAATGACTTTGAGTGAAACATGATGTTACATTCCATAATTGATTAGTCATTTTGTTAATCTCCTTTTAATATGCTCCAATTACTTTTTAGGGAAGTGACCAATTCTAAGGATGCCCAATGCAAGCTGGTAAACAGAATGCAAGTGGATATAAATGGTTCCAGAGCTCTCTACCAGCTCATTTTTCAAGATACGGAGCATCTCCTACAAAATGCTGACTGTCCTCTGATGTCAGTAAATTCCACCCATGGCAGAGCATTTATTTCACCATCATAAAACCAAGAAGTTGAAAAAGCAGATAACATTTTGATTGACTCTATTTTGTAGTTTTCATCCAGATCTATACAGGAAAACACATCAAAGATATGAACACACAAAAAATGAAATGCAAAAGAAAAATAACTGATGTGATTAAAGCTAGGGAAGTTCAAGTTCAAATGGTGGTATTTGGGGAGTCAGACAAATTGCCAGCCCAGCCCTAAAAGCTATGAATCTAGGAAAGATCTGGAGCGTCTAGGACTAATCGACACGAGAGAAAAACCATTGAATGAGAATGTAACCAAAGCTTCCAAATTACATGACGAAACTATTAATTAATGCACTTATGTGCTAGAAGTGGTCCTTGCAATCTCTTCATCTGACTTCCTACTTCAATGCAGGCTGTAGGATTTTTCTCTAAATAATTCCTGTTTGAATTAGAGCTGATTTAAAGATTTCTCAGGGTGATGAACTGACTGCACTTATTGGTTGGTGTTCACTTATAAATCAGTATTTCCAGTCCAAATGTATTCCTTATTTTAAGGTGAACTTACAAAATTTCACTTTCCAAATATGATATATTAATATATCTTGGTGAACTAATAGAACAATTCAGTTGTCCTATCGATTTTTTGTTCCCCATGTAAGTATCAAACCACCCCTTAACCTCTGCTGACTAAATGAAGCCTTTTATGTTATGTTCAGGAAGGTTTCCCAGCAGTTCTACCACTCTCATGTCTCTTTCCTGCATTGTAGACTACAAAACTGAGCACACTAGTTTTGAAACAGCCACAGTAGTGTGAAGCCTCTGGACCTCCTCCCTTTCCCTCAGTGCTCCTGTTTATATATTCGCTGATTGCAGTCAGCTTTTTAGCAAAAAAACAGCTCCAGAGCTTGTGTTCATTTGATAATCAACCACCACTCCCCACACCTTTTTCAGAGTCATTGCTTCACATGACAAAGCCCTCTTATCTGTAAGCACAGGCCTCATTCTTTGTTCTTCCACCTAGGACTTCGTAAAGGGTTTTATAGAAACTGAAATATATTATTGACTTTTGACCATTTTACATAGTGATCCCTATTACTCTGTATCAATGACCTACAGGATGAAACCCTTTATACAGGATTTATTTGTTAATTTTTTTCACCTTGATATCTTTCTCCACTGATAAAAATGTCATTTACAGTGGGGCTAACACCAGTCCATTTTAAGGCCCACTGGAAAGTCCTTTACTCAAAAAGCCAACCTATATCCACTGGCATGTTTATTTTGTACCTTTTTCAATTTCTTACTCAAAGTATCACTAATTCCTTGCAGATCATGATGGAAAACTTTACAATCCTCTGTAAACATTGTCCAGTCATCTGTATACCTACTCCTGGAGAGCCAGCTAGACAACACTTGCTATCCATAACCCCCAAATTGCCTGTGAGTGTTTGAGGCATTTGGAAAATGCCCTTAATAACACGTTTTAACTTTAGGTCAGCCCTGAAGTGGTCAGGCAGTTGGACTAGATGATCGTTGTAGGTCCCTTCCAACTGAAATATTCTATTCTATTTCTCTTCTTTTCTCTCCTCTCCTAAATTAGAATTTTGCCACGTTACTGACCAAAACCACAGATGGGAAAGACCAGCTGAACAAAGTAAGATATAAGATAATAAATTTCAGAACTCCAATGCTGAGTAAAAACAATGAACCAGAATTCATTTTAAAATGTTTTGAATGCTAAGAAAAACCCACCCACTTTGACCTGAAGTTTTTAACATTATGATCCAAGATCTTTAAACTTCAAGAGTACACGCACACACATACACCTGTATTAGAGACGTCTTACTCAAGTAAATCCAAAAGCAGGAATACAAATTGTAAAAATCACATTAATCCACCTTAAATATACAAATGCTGATTCCATATTTAAGCTAATACAGTATTCTGCTGTACAGGATACCTGCCACAGTGTAAAAATATTTGGTAAGCTGATTTCATTTTTTTCTAAGTTGTCTCCCCAGCTCTTTGGCAAACAGCAGACAGAAGACCATGCATGAGTTGTGGCTTCTCACTATAAAAAGGTCCTAAGTACCTTCCTCATATGCAGGGGCAGTCATCGGGCCTGTCCTCACTTGGTTCAGCCAAAAGAAGCATTTCTAAACTATCAAACACTGCTTCACAAGAAGCAATAAAAGAAAGGTTCAGCAAAACAGAGTTTCTTGACTTTTAAATCCAAGAGCCATGAATCTTTGCGGGGGGAAGGGGCGGGTGGGAAGTAGGAGGATCATCTTGTGCAGTATTGCCACTATTTCAGGGTAAGGTGGGGGTCTTTAAATAGTTCACCCTGATAGGGCTTGTCACGTCCAAGTTGTTACCATTCCTTGATCAGGAACAAATGCAGTTCTGATGAATCCTGCTCAGTGACAGCTTTATGCAAGTCATGTTCAGAAGTTACCTTGGCTAGTGACATTGATTTATTGTCTGATAAGAAACTAATTATAAAGGCTTGAAATTTGCAATTGCTCAGTAGAAGGGCAACAATACTTCCTTTAAACAAAGTCATGTACACTGCAGTAATAAACATATTAATAACAATAATTCTTTCAGCATATACAGACACCTTGTCTGCCTACTCAAGGTAAAATTATCTCATTGTGAACCATAATCTCAGCCCAGAAATTATTGTCCACCCACCCACTAAACAACTGTATACTAAAAATGTGCTTTAGTCCGGAGATTCAAGTAGGAAATTTTTTGTCTTTTTGTTGGAGCGGAAAAAAAAAAGTCAAATTTATTCTGATGTCACTTATATAAACAAATAATGACACCACTGCATAGTTGCCACCACAGCAGCATTAAATATACAAAGCATGCTAAAAAGAGAAATCTGTCCCAGTAGATTATTGCAATGGAGAGACTGAGAGTGTGCTATGGGAGGATTCCCAAACTGTACACTACTGGCAAGTCTGACAGGTCAGAAACGCAAGAACAAAACAGAAATAAATATTCCCCCTCGTTCCCACAGACAAGTCTTCTCTCTTCCCTACAACCACCTTAGCACCTTGGCTCCCCACACCACTGCAGAACTCTGGAGAGGAACAAGAGGGTGCTGTGGAAGGGCACGTTGGGGATATTCATTCATTCATTCATGGTGCTGCCAGATGTCCGGTTTCTCTCAGATGGCAGGCTCCTTGACATCAAATTCAGAGAACACTTCACATTTGCCTGGCTTTTATCAGCTGACACCCTCTTGGCCTGTATCGTACACCAGTTTCTCAAGGGAAAAAGAAGAGCTAAGATAACTATTGCCCTAATAGCCCCCACTTTTTCAACACAGCTACTTGTCCACAAAACGTACAGAGGTGTCCGAAATCTAAAGTAAATGTGGCAAGCACTGAAGACTGGGAGCTATTCTTATCTCGCTGCTGTCTAGAAACACAATGGCTAACCATGTCCCTTACCGCCTAATACAGCTGTCATCATTTAAATGCTTTGTAGTCTACAAATGGGCCAGTCCTACGGTGACAGACAATAACAGAAAGATTACAGGTTGTATAACTCCACTACAGTATGGAGGAATTTTGCAGTCAATGTTTCTTCCCACACTCGTGCAGGGAAAAATCCCAGCCCAAGATTTCATTGCTCTTTTTCTGCAAGGCAAACCGTTTCTCAGCTCTCCATCACCTCGGGCGCCTGTGTTTATAGCTACAAGCTCCCGCAGGTCCAGACTACTTTGTTTGATACCGTCTTCCCAAAGGCTTTAGAAACTTTTGCATCCAAAGAGGAGCTTTGGATGTGCTATGATAGCAAGTCTTAGGAAAGCACTTGAGAAATGGCTCTGCAGTTTTAGTGAATCAATGTATTGCAAGCTTTAGTTACTTTATTGAAATAAAGTGAATCGTTACAATCAAATCCCCTATTATTCTTTACAGCAGGGAAGGATTGAGCCTTTAATCTGTTTACAATGCTTATATAACCAATCAAATCAGGATTGGTTAGAGAAAGGCAGAAAACCTAATAAAAACTAAAGTACTTCGTGATTTTCCACCATTCATCTTAATTTAAATAGTTTGTTCTCAAAAGTTAAACACTTCTGAGGTCTGGAAAAAAAGAAACAGCTCTTCCACAGAGTTGATACAGCCTAGTGGTAAATATAATAGATATGGACTTTAAAAGCCCATGAATTTCTACTCCCAGCTTTATCAGAAGCTTGCTGTGTTCCCTGGACAAATCATTTCCCTTCTGAATTCCCTTGTCTTTTAAAGGAGACTAAACAATGCTTTTCCCTTTGCAAAGGTATTTATGAATGAAGGATGTAGCACTTCGATCAGATTCAACTGTTTTAAGTTGTCCACAGGGGATTAATGATGGCAGTTCTTCATGGTTGTATCAGCCCTGAATTTGCATTTGACTCATAAGCATTTAAAACTCCTACACTCCCAGGCAGGAATCTATATATATAATGCTGAAAAGGAGACGAGCTATATAAATCGTTTTGCATGGAACAAGTCTTAATGGCACAGGTAAGGACCGTTTTTTAATGAGGCATTTCCATCTTGATCCAATGAACTTTCAGCACCTCTTCATATAGTTACAGGCTCTGGAAGTCCCCAGTGTTCAGATATCAAAGGTCACGACTTCTGAGTTTCAGCCAGGAAAAGGCAGGACATGACAAAATGAGCTCAACCCATGTTAGATGATAGCCCTCAGCTGTGCTCTGCAGAAGCACTGCTGACTGACCTAAGGAAGAGCTGTGAACCTGTCCCTGCTAGTTCTTTGACTGAAGACAAGGTGCAAATGACAGCAGAACAAAATTCAAAGCAGAGCATAAAATGAAAGCTATTGATGGGGCTGTCAGTGCACTCCAGAAACTGCCCTGGCATGGTGGGACAGACGCAGATGTAGCTTTTCCAGAGTTGTTGCCAGCTGGCCACTGGGGGACACGGAGGGTGTGGGGAGCTAGTCACACAGGCAGCATGACAGACGAACATCTCCTGCTCTCATCAGTGAAGACAGACACTTCCAGAGAGCCATCTAAAGCCGAAGCCAAGGTCAGGTGTTTCAGCATGACACTGCAGAAAAGACCGTTCCTCTCCATGTCAAGAGAGATGTCATTGAAATAGAATTCTCCCCTATGGTTAAAGTCAGTCTTTGCAATTACCATTCCAACTTCCTCCAGAAAACAGCAGAATAGTTTCAGAATGAGAGAAGATTACATGTAATTCTGCTTTCACTCTGTAATTTAAGCGTGTGTGGATAGTATTCAGGTACAGAGGTACTGCAGACTATGGTTGGATGCTCCTAATGCAGCTGCACGTGTGTCGCAGGATGACCATTGTGTAGTATAACTTTCAAGCAAGAAAGACAAGAAAGGATTACAGCAGGGTCAGACAGAATAACTTCCTAACAAGAAAAAATAATTTTGCCTTACAATGAAAATGGGCATAAACCACATGAGACTAAGTCAAATGACAACTGAAGATAAGGCTGAGCTGTAAAATTCAGGTTCACAACTTTAAACACTGCTGCAAATTTTGGTTAATATACAATACTTTAGCCCAGACCAATATGACTAACCTAATGGCCTTCTACAATGGACAAGGGAAGAGCAACTGATATCATATATGTTGACTTTTGTAAGGTCTTTGACATGGTCCCACACGACATCCTTGTCACTAAATTGGAGAGGTATGAATTTGATGGATGGACTATGTGATGGATAAGGAATTGGCTGAATCCAGATGGCCACATCCAAAGAGTTGCAGTCAATGACTCGATGTCCAAATTGAGATCAGTAACAACTGGTGTCCCTCACAGGTCCATACTGGGATTGGTACTGTTCAATATCTTTATCTCACCCTCTGCCAGTTTGCAGATGACACCAAGCTGAGCGGTGCAGTTGATTCACTTGAGGGAAGGGATGCCACGTGGAGGGACCTTGACAGGCTTGAGGCCCATGTGAACCCCATGAAGTTCAAAAAGGTCAAGGGCAAGGTCCTGCACCTGTGTCAGGGCAATCCCCCATATCAATAGACTGGGGAAGAATGGATTGAGAGCAGCCCTGCAGAGAAGGACTTGGGGATACTGGTGGATGAAAAATTGGGCATGAGCTGACAATGCATGCTTGCAGCCCAGAAAGCCAATGATACTCTGGGCTGCATAAAAAGAAGCGTGGCCAGCAGGTTGAGGGAGGTGATTCTCCCTCTCTACTCTGCTCTCATGAGACCCCACCTAGATGGAGTACTGCATCCAGCTCTGGGGTCCCCAGTACAAGAGAGACCGCGACCTGTTAGAGCGGGTCCAGAGGAAGTGCACAAAAATGATCAGAGGGCTGGAAGACCTCTCTTATGAGGACAGAGCTGGGGTTGTTCAGCCTGGAGAAGAGAAGGCTCTGGGCAGATCTTATTGCAGCCTTTCAATATATAAGGGGGGCTTATAAGAAAGACAGAGAGAAACCTTTTACCGAGACCTGTAGCGACAGGACAAGGGGCAACGGTTTTAAGCTGGAAGATGGTAAGTTTAGGTTGCATATAAGGAGAAACTCTTTACGCTGAGGGTGGTGAGACACTGCAACAGGTTGCCCAGGGAAGTTGTGGGTCCTTGGAAGTGTTCGAGGTCAGGTTGGACGGGCCTTGAGCAACGTGATCTACTGGAAAATATGCCTGTCCCTGGCAGGGGGGTAGAACTAAATGATCTTTAAAGGTACTTTCCAACCCAAACCCTTCTGTGATTCCATGATACAGAGCTGGCAGCTAGCCTATGAATTTCAGTCTCAGATTCTCAACCTTCAAAATAAAATTTGTGGGAAAGGCTTTTTCACCAAAATTACAGCTTTCACAACAACAAAATTTACTTCAATTCTTCAGGCTGAAAATTGTACATTCCAGTCTGGAAATGGCAACACTTCATGGCGATGCCTCAGGAACTTGTCCACTGTGTGACTCATCTTCTATTTGCTTTTATGTGCCCTAGATATGGCTAGATTTCACCTCCCAAAGTACAAGGCCGTCTTCTCTTCCTGGAAACCCATGCTTATAGCATAAACAGAAATTTATCCACAGAAGAGAATGAAAATACAAGTTCCCATAACTACAATACCTATAAAGCATTATAGTGTAATTTCCAAACAACCACTTGTTTGTTTTGTGGTTTGTTTTTGTTGGTTTGGGTTTTTTTTTCTAACGCAGGGTAAAGAATTTTAATAGAAAGCTGCTACTTTTATTGTTGCAACAGCAGCAGTTTCAATGGGTTTGGAAGTAGCAAAATAGCATTACCACTTTGGTCATTTAAAACTAGACAGAACCAATGCATCAGGGAGTGTACTGTTTGTAGCAATCATAGACTGGAAGATGAACTAATTAAGTGTTAGGCCTTTTCCTCTGTCCAGGAGGAAATCACCCTTATCAAACCAAAAGTCTTCAATTTCTCACTGAAAACAGAATAAAAGAAGACAATCTTGCTAAGTCAAGGTAGTCGCATCATTAAATGCGCAAAAGGAAGTGATTTAGAGCAGCACGAGACAACTAAGAACAAGTAAGTATGCAAGATTAAATGCAAAAGATCTGGAAATGGAAATCAGACTTGGGATACCATAAGCAGAGACAGAGGGAGAGCTACAAATCCAGTGTGCCTCACAACCACCGCATTAACACTGAGTTTTAGAAGACGCAGAATGTTGGATGGAAGATAAAGGACTACACTGCCTGACTGCAGAGATCTGCTGCTGTCTCAGCGACAGGATCCACTGGCTCTGCCTGATGACACCACGGTTACAACATTTAAGATCCCTCGCACTGAACGCTGTGCAAGAGAGTAAAAACTTCTGCAGCCAGCAGTCTTGTGAAAAAAAAAACAAAACCAAAAAAACCAAACAAACCAGTAAGATTTACAATGCCCTTGAGTAACTAATGCTAAATAATATATCTTAACTGAGAGATGTCGCTTTCAATATAAAGCCCCCTAGCAGCCCCCTGGCACTGGTTCAACAAGACTCAGCAGAACTCATGCCAGCGCCGAATCACTGCTTCCCCCAGCAGTACGTTTCCTCCGAGGCTGCCCATTCAACTGCTTACCAGCGCCAAAAGACGGGCACCGTATGAGCTCCTTGGCAATGATCCCCCGCCGGGATCTCCCACGCATATCACTGCAGCACTAGGACCAACCTGCTGAGCTCTGAAGATCACAAGCCAGCAGAGATCTCTGGCCACACAGCAACTGCTTAAGCAACACACCTGAAATGTGGCTGCCGTGTATCCACTGCAGAGAGATGACACCGCGTGTTGTCTAATTGAAAATATTAACCATTCCACAAACCCTGCCTGGCTGAGTTGCCTGACTTAGAAACAATATTAAGCTCTTCATTTAATCAATAGAGAAAGAGGCATATCCAAAGGCTAACTATTTAGGTAGCCTAAGGTACCTAGCTCTCAATTTAGACTTCTTAATTAGGTAAATACAGTGATGTCAGTTCTATTTTGTCAATAAAGGGAGGCAAGCCTATAACTGGTGCCAGCTGATAAGAGTTTCTCATTTAGCCAATGTAGTAATCATTTATACATTTTACTAACATATACTATTCACTGAACAAGGCAGCCCCAGTTCCGACAGTTGTTTCAGCAATTCTTTCATTTTTGGGGGGCACAAATTATTAGAAAATGATGTCATTCTTGTGAGGACCTGGAATTCTAATGACCAAGAACTGATGCAAACTTTTCAAGTCATAGTCCTTAAATATACGTATGAGCTGTAAGTAGGCAGAGTGGCACACTGGGATCATTGAAAACAAGTGCAAAGAGGACCCAGCAAAAATATTTTGTTTGAAAACAAGAATCTAATTTACTGAAAAGATGGTACTATTTTGGATCAGTTCTGAGCTTTTAAAAACTTGATGAACAGAGGCTATTAGTTCTCCGGGACTTTAGATAATCTGCTTTGTGAACTTTTTTTTTAGTATCTTGAAATCCACTACTACAAGGCTTTTGTGAGGCAGGAGTAGCAGGTTTAATTATTTGCTAGCAGTTTCATTTCTATGCACAATAGGAAGGGAGCATGATGCTACAATCCCTCTGTGAAAGGAAATCCTGTAGAGGTTAGTAGGTGCTCTAAAATCAAAGCCAGCAGTCACCAAATCATTCAGCACATTTCACGCTGACAGAGAAGTCTCTGTCAGGGGGAAAGTGCCCATGTATGTTTCCTTGAAGAAATCTCTTTATAATCTTCTTTACTCTGCAAGAAAGGAACTCATCCTGTCTTTTTCCTAAATGAATATAAGACAGTGTTAACAGGCAATCCTGAAGTCTTCTCTTTCTTTGCACGAAGCGTATTAGCAGCCATCCAAATAACACCTCAATGCCATAGGGACCACCTTTAAGGGAAGGGACTTCCAACTCTTAATCAAACCACCACGTCTCAGCTGAGGTTGCCAATAAGAATGCTGTTGGATAATTCCAAGCTCCTTTTCTGTTTCGCTTACCAACATTAAATAGTGTCTAATACCACAAGTAATTTCAGTGAAAGTGATGGGCACAGTACACAGCAATGCAGCTTTCGGTGCAAAGGAGGAGCAACCAGGAAGCTTGAGGCTACAGTTTATTACGCTGATCCTTTTCCATCAGGTATTTTCAATTTAAAGTCACTAATTCAGCCACTGAAGCTGCTACATTTTTTCTTACAAATCTCTGAACCTTTTTTATTCATCAAATCATTTTTTCACATCAATAGCCTCTTCTTATAGTGAGTCTCACAGTACTTGCAAACATTAATTTCATGACAATTTTGAGAGGCACAGCCCCCTTTTCTGCCAAATTTTAGAAATGAAAGAGCAAGTAATATACCCGAAATCAGTCACTGAGCTGGCAGCAAAATACACAGGAGAAATCTCTTCTCCTCAAACTTTTGCTTCTTGACTCTGATCACTGTCAGGCTGAAGTCACTGCTCAAATATTTCCAGAGGTAACCAATCTACATTAAATAAGCAAACACGAGAATTTTACTCCTTTTATCGAGAGAGTTTTAAGACTTGCAAATAATTTCTGAGGGGCAGCAAAATACTACATTCTTCACTGAGGAGTAAAACTACTTTTTGCAGTTATGATTCACCAAAGAGAAAGGATGCTTCTAAGTGCTTAGCTGCCACCAAGATCTCTGCAGAAGTAAAAGGCTTTCATCCTTTCAAACCAGGGCAATCTGAAGAGATTACTTTAAGTAAAAAAATACAGAAAATTGGCAGGCCCCAGAAGATGGACAGATATCATACTCTCCTGGTATTATATATATTGGGAACATGCTCGATAAAACAATTAAGTTCTTTCTAGGTAAGCAAGATTTAGCTGGCTATAATTCAAGGCTCAATTATGTCTGTTACAATACAATTCTTATTAATGATAACTCTAATTGCAGTGTTCACTATCCTCTTCCAAACCCAGCTAGACAGCTTCCTGGAGACAAAGAATTTTGATTAAATTCCTTAGTTAGTTCAATTTTCCTCTCAGATACACATGCACAGCTCCCACTGAAGTGATACAGATGTTTCTGAAAGCAGGACCAGAGAAATACTGGTCATACAGAGAAAAACTGCTGTACTCACCTGGCACAAACTGCTTTCACACAAAGCTAATGTAGATCCAGTCATGCAGATATCGAGGCTCATAGACAAATATATGATACTCTGCAAAGTTATTCTGAATTTACGTTAGTTAGTCTTTTGGGGAATACGTCAGTATAGACAAATCTCTGGCTATTGCTCCATATGCTTAAGACTGAGTTGATTTTGATCCAAGAAAAATAGGCAGATCTATTCTCTTTTTGGCAAGAATTATTTCAAGGGAATTGCATTATATTTGTATAGTGTTAAATGGAAAATGCCTTTTTTAATCATGATAAATCAAGCATACTCTATAAATTGCTGTTAATCTGCATCTATGCAGTATACTTTTGTTATATAAAAAGGTAAAAAAAGAAAGCTTTCAACTTCACAGACACAACCATAACTCTCAAGACTATACCACTGCCAAAGTTAAAGAAACAATATAAAGTAATTTTGGTAATATACAGGAAAAGAAGATGATAAGAGTTTGTCCTCAGATTAATCATTTATTCTTCTTTAAATAAAGGCTTGCTTCCTAAAACGGAATGAATTTGTACAGCTCAGCTGAAATAAATGAGTAGTATTCATTTATTTCAACAGCGATTTTCACTTTAAGCATTTTAAAAAAAATTAAAAATCAACTTCTCAGTATTGAAATGTTGAAGTGGAGAGGGAGGTGCTGATCTCTTCTCCCTGGTATCCAGTGATAGGACACATGGGAATGGTTCGAAGCTGCACCAGGGGAGGTTCAGACGGGACACTAGGAGGAATTTCTTTATCAAGAGGGTGGTCAAACACAGGAACAGGCTTCCAAGAGAGGCAGTCAATGCCCCAAGCCTGTCAGTGTTTAAGAGGCATCTGGGCAACACCCGTAACAACATGCTTTAACTTTTGGTCAGCCCTGAAGTGGTCAGGCAGTTGGGCTAGATGATCATTGTAGGTCCCTTCCAACTGACAACTATTCTACTCTACTCTACTCTACTCTACTCTACTCTACTCTACTCTACTCTACATTTATTTGATGCAATTTTGTGGCCACTGCCCTAGCCTAAAAAGTATATGGAAAATCTTGTTCAATAGAAGTCCAGTTTAATAAGTAATTAATCATTAATATGCCTTTATAGTCTCACTCAAACACTGAGTATCATTTAGTTCCTTAAAAAGGGTAATTGTATTATTATCACAGATTTACAAGACGAAGAGGTTGAGAATGCAGCTCTGCCACAAACTACGTGGGACAACATAAGAGAATGTCAGCTCCGAATAACTTGGAAAAAAAACTGCCCTCTCACTATTAAAAGCAGATTTGGGACCAGCATACACAAAATTTGTTTGAGGGCACACCGTCATCCAGCAGGAGGGCCAGGAATGGGATTCAGCTTCCCAGAGTGCAGGTTTTACCACTGCCACAGTCTCTAGACAGAGCATTCACAATCTCAGCAAAGGTTCTGTTTAAGGGCATTTCTAACTAAAAGAAATACGCGTTTTTATCAGCTTCGTAAATCTTTGAAAATTCTGCACTGCTGATTCCCGTTGCCAGAGTCAACAAATTTAAACCACAGGAAACAAAACTGCAGAAAATGCCTCATTTCTGTTGATACACTCCAGGACTAATGACACTGTAATTTGTTTACTTGTATTACTGTCAGTACTACAATGTAACCTGAAAACCCAATCAAGATTAGGACGCAATTACGTTAGGCAAGAAGAAGGAGGCAGTTCATATCCCAGATTGCTTGCAATCTATCTACATGAGGCAGACAAACTACAACTATCATTTTGCAGATGGAAAACAGAAGGAGTAAGCAGATTGCCAAAGGCTTTCAGAAGCTTGCTCAATGAAATCTCTGACAAAAACATGACATAAACCATTGCTGCTGGAAATGCATTTCGGTGCCAATGCACTACCTTATCTATTAATCCCATTACTTTAATATTGCATCAGGTAACTTTTGAGACACAACATAGATGCTGGTTGAGAAGAAGAAATTATTTTATTTGTTATACTTCTTATGAAAGGTAAAACATAGGGATATCTGACCACATTCTTACACCATCGGGTCTCGGTTTCATGTTCTGTCACAGTCCTCCTATCTAATCTTGAGCATCTATTTGTGTACTTAACTCGGGCTGTGCAAAGCTGAAAAATTAGCAAGTGATTTACAGTACCAAAGTTAGGTACTAAGGCATTTTATGTAGTCAGAAAGGGCAATTAGGTACTTCTGAAGGGTAATCCAAAAATCCTGCTCTAATTGTCAAGCAGCCAAGAACTACTCCTTAGGAAAAGGAAAACTAAAATGAAGATTTGCTTAAACTAAGGGGTTCCTTCTAAACTATTCCCTAGTGAGGTTGCACCTTAACTACTCCTGCCACTGGAATTTAGGTCTGTCCATTAAGGCACCATGATGCATTTAGCGATCAGACCACAAAGTCTGCTCCTGAGATTATGCATCTAGTCAAACAAGGAGAGAAAAGCTGCCACATATAACAGCCTAATAGCTGGGGCGCTGACAGCAAAAGTGTAAAGTATGATCACAGTTCTCCTTCATCTTGAGGAAATTCCAGTTCTCACTTCCCACTTCGCTGGAGCACAGGGTAATCAGACTAGAGACTACCCTGCTGAATCCGTACCTTGGCGATCATAAGAATCATAAGATTCTGGAGGAGGAGTAGACGGGACTCTAAAGTTCTGCCAAACATCTGGGTCCTTGGGTCCTCTCTGGACTTCTTCTGGACACCTTGGCATCTTAATTTTTCCTAACTCTCATTTTAGATGACAAGATAGATGTTCTGGATACCTCTGCAGACATCTCTGTAACTTAGCTACCCACTTCCTAAAGCAGGACTCTCAGGAGTGTGGTGAGGATAAGCACTGAGTACAGTGAGGTCTAATGAGATCGTGTAAATAAGACAGAGACCATTTCAAGATGAATCCCAGGCATATCCGGAATTGCATCAGTATAAAAAGAAGTTATGTTGTATTCAGATAAACCAGTTTTAAATTAAAACTTGACATTCATATGTCATCTTTCCTACATGCTTTACAGACCACTGGAAGAAAACACTTCATCCACTGACCAAGGGCTCCCTTTAAAAATATTACCACCAAAGACTGCTTAGACATTGCAACAGCACTGGCACTGAGACGATGAGCTTTTTCTGATATCTGTTCTAATCTGGGAGTTAGAGAGGTTACATAGCACCAATAGCAAGATATATGGAGGAAGCACAGTTTACGCTGGAGGTTGATTTAATGAGTTTTCATAAAGTCTTTTATGTCAAGGCCAGCTTATGATAGCCTCATCTAAGATGGTATCTAATATCAATAAAAGTATGCAGCATCTTGTTATCTTTCCACATTTACCATTCACACCCTCTCTGAAATTATCCAGCAAAATTGTGCTTTGTGGGAGCCACCGGCCTCATTTTTTTTTTGCCTATTTCAGTTCTGACATTTAAATTTAACTCAAACTAACTGGGGGCGGGAGATGACAATTTTATTTCATAAAAATTTTTGAAGTTTGGACCAGAACAGAAACATATCTTTCAGCATCTTCACAAACACAGTTTGAAAACATCTATTTTCAGATCTAAGTTATAGAGGAATGTCTGTAAGAGCTGAGACTGGCATGGGAGACCCATGTGTTTAACTTCTAATTCAAACTAGAAATCCTCATCAGATCAAATACTCCGAACATACAAATGTATAGGAGCTTAAACCCAGACATCCTATATCCCAAGCCAGTGTACTAACTCCCATATAACCTTCTGAAGAGTGATATTATTTAAACTATATCAAAAAGCTTCTTGAAAACACAAATAGGTTTACTTCATTAGTTATATTTACTGGAAAATGTTCTCCACTTTGCTCCAGCTGTAAGCTACAGAAGCAAGTACAAAACTGAAGGAAAGCAACAGTTACCAGTGAGAACTTTCCTAGAACCCCAAACGCTAGAGGAAAACATTACCTCATAGATCCAGGCCGAGATCAGTAGCTGTCAATCCCCACATCACCTACATTTTGCTTTCTTAAGGAAAAGACCACATAAAATAGTAGCTTTTCATGTGAACTTCCCAGCTGGGGACTTGGACTGCAGAGGTCTTTGCATTCCTTTGACAATTTACATAACTGTATACAAAACATAATGCTACAAATTGATTTAAAGGACATTTTCCCTCTCCGCAAAGGTGCAGTATAAACAGCTCCATTAACTAACTCACCACTTAAGATTCACACAAGTCCATAAAGCAGGTGTAAAATAGACCTTGTATTGATCTCTTCAATCTGGAATGAATTTTACTGCCAATACATAGACACATGCTTTTAAGATATATACAATCATTAATTATCTGTATCAAGATCAGAGGCTAGAAAAATATGAACCCAGCAGTTTCACTGTTTCATGCTTGATTTCATTAGCTAGTGTAATGGCTTAAAGAATCAGGTCCACAGCTTCATCCGTTAACCTCTCACCATTGAACACTACACTTGGCGAATCTACTAGCAGGCACATCTAGATACTGCATGGAGAACTGCTGGAACTGCTAGCCAGAAGTGAAATATACGGGAAACACATCAAAATACTATCAAATGGATTATGAGTGACAGAACAAAGCAAAAAATACAACAAGCACATTTGAAATGGCAAATCACTCTTGAATGCAAGGCAGTTGGTATCAAAAGAATATACAGAATATGCCTTTACCTGTGTAGTGCACCACACACGTCTGACCCTTCTTTGGAAATGTCCGTCCTGTTAAAATTATAAAAGGTTATTCTTTTATTTTTTCTGATTAATTTGTTTGGCTAGGCAGGTTTAACTTTCAAGAAGAAAATGCCAGACAGATTTGCATTGACTTTGCTTTATCAAATCACTAATATGCAAGACAGCAATGGGTATGGTTAAGGGTAGAAGGTCCCAGCTTGGCTTCTATTTAGTTGTTAGACCAAATAATATTTTCCTTACCTGATTTTCCCTATATATGTGGGCATTATATATGCATTTACATTCTCTAAGTGCAAAAGGACTGTCAAAACTTCATGGATTATAACCTTAAAATTCCCAGAATGTTTTTGTTATAATTTTTCAAATACAGTCTTATTTTGACATTGTGAAAAAAATACATTTCTAATGCCTTTCACTCAAGACAGCTCTAATTAGCCAGGAAGGGTTTTAAAAAAATTTTTACATACAAAGGCAGTTTAATTTTGTAGCACTGGGCAACAGTAAAGCAGTGATATACTGATTTCTAGTAAGAGCCTCCAAAAATTTTCATTCTGAAAGGAAAGCTCAAATTATTTTCTTGCCACTGGAAAACAAAATTACCATTTCCATTTTACCTGTTCTAGGTACTGCCAAAGGTACTAAAAGCTAGGGGAAGGTTTTCCAGACTCAATTAGGTGCCAATGGCATATTAAAACAGCTAACCTTAATTTCTCAAGTAATGCTGGCCAGGGCAGGGCCCAGGCTCAGAAGAACTTAAAAGTATGAATGAGACCAATTATTAAGGAACATCCTTGCCAGAAAGCTAGAAAGTGGGGATTTAGATAGACACTGAGGCTCGCATCTTAGCTGGCTTTCTGGCTTCTTTAGTCTGTATTAACATGATAATTTATGCATTACATCCTGCATCGCAGGGTATAAAACATCAAGTAACACATAAGCTATGTACTTAGGGCTTATATGCCAAAACCACCATGAACAGTAAATAGCAGGAGGGCAGGCTAATATGATGAACCAAGATTTATAACATGAAATTGAGAAGATGGTGCTTCCAAGCATCTTCTGAGCTGTCTTGTTCATCAGCTCGCATTTGGCTGCAATACCTCTAGCTGCGGGTTGCACAAAGCGCAGTACAATAGGTATCCAGCCAGGGCACCGCTGTAACCCTAAAGTGGGTTTCGTCTCATTTAACTTTAGCCATCTAAAACACAGGCAACTATCACATGCCAAGTCTCCTGGGCTTCCCCTATTGACAGTGGAGAATTAGCAGTGCTTTTAGAGAAACCCAGCAGATCCAGAGAGAGGCGAGATGAATTATTCTCTGGAGATGACTACAGAAAAAATCTAAAGGACTGCTTTAGACTAGCCACCTCACCCGAGAAAAGTTACGCGAGATGAATCCTACCCTTGGTAAAACAGGTATTATTCAAATGAGGCACTATTATACAGAGATCTGAGAAAAGGAGTATCAGACCTTACTGACACATACTCTGCTGTGTGAGTATAACACCAGCAAAGTCATTGAAGTTACATAAATCCACATCAAAGCTGAATTAAAAGCAGAGATTCTCAAGACCACTGACTAACTGTGGTTTTAAGACAGTATTTAAAGTCAGCTGATTTTGATTAAGACTTGCAACCAAGAGAACTAATCCATATAACCTTATTTGGAATAGGATATTGCTTACAAAGACAGCCTTGATATATTTAATAGCTAGGAAGTACTATTAGAAGGTTAAGTTCCACCCTTCTTTCTACTCTCAACCCAGCAACATTACTTACACCCACATAAGCATTCTGCTTTTACATCTGCGCAACCAAGAGACGAATTTGGTCCCCAGAGCTAAACAGCACAGAGGGAGAAGCCAATTTAAAAGCATACACAAAGAAAGGAAAGATACTGGGCCAAGAAAGTTAAGCTGAGATCGACTTGAACAAATGATTTACGGTTGTATGTCAGCCAAGGATGAATCTGGCCCGTTATATAGATACATATGGCTGTATGTTAGAAAAGACGTCCTTTTATAAATAAAAAAATAACCAAACCCGTATGAAATGGTATTACAACGCCACAGAAGAGCAGAACACCACGAACTGGCCCTGGAAAGGACGAGCCTGCGCCAGGCAGAGGTTATCGCCAGCCGGGCTGCACCTCAGCCCTCGCCAGCATCACAGGTTTAGCCGGGAGGAGGCAGGCGCGCCGCCGCCGCGCCGGGAGGGGATGCTGACACAAACGCCGGTGGCCCCCGGCGAGACCGGGCGAGGAACCGGGGAAAGTTTTCGGCAGGGCGCGCTCCCGGCCGAACGCCCGGCCGGTTTGTGCAGCTGTCAGCGGATGCCAGAGAGAAATCCCCAGCCCCCTCGCCGCCCCTGCTGCCGCTGCCGCCGGCAGCCGCGGCGCTGCCGCCCCGGGAGCCGCCGGCTCCCCCCGCCGCCGCCGGGACGCCGCCTGGCCCCGCTCCCCCTCTCCCGCATCAGGGGCGGGGGTGCGGGGGCGGCCGTGCCTTCCCTCCCGCACCCCGCCGCCTCCCCGCACCGGGGCGCCGCCTTCCCTCTCTGCCCGCCGGCGGGGACGGCGGCTCGCCCCCCGCCCCGGCCCGGCCTCGGAGCCCCGTGCGACACCCGCCGGCTCGGGTCGCCGGTCGGAGCCGGTCGCCCCCGCCCCCGTGCCGCAGGGCTGCTCGCCCCCCACGGTCCCGTACCGTCTCCCGGAGAGATGGTCTCGATCTCCACCCCCATAGCGGCACTGACGCGGCTCGGTTCGGTTCGGCGCCCCTTGGCTCGGCTCGGCTCGGCGCGGCCCCGCTCCCCGGCGCGGCCGGACCCCCAGTGCAGGCATGCCCCTCCGCGGCCGGCTGACAGGGGCCTCCCCAGCTGCCCGTCAGCCGCTCGCAGCCAATGCGGGGCAGGGGCGGGGAGCCCGGGGAGGGGCCGCCCGCCCCCGCCCGGAGCGCTCGGGGGGACGCCGCGGCTGAGGGGCGCTCGGCGGCGGCGGCGTGTCCGCCCGCCGGCATCCCGCCCCCGGCCCTGCGGGATGGAGGAGGGGAGGGGGGGCTGCTGCCCTCCCCCGGGCAGGGCTCGCGTTAGCCGGGGGCCCCGCCGGCTGCCCGCCCGGTGGTGCCCGGCGGAGCGCTTCCCCGGGGGTCTTGCCACCGTTCCTCCCCCCCATCCCCGTCCGACCGTGCGCGCCGCGGCGGTGTGAGCGGCGGGAGGGCTTAGGGGGTGTGCGGGGGTGGCGGGTGGCGGGTGGCGGTACCCCCGGGCCACGGGAGGTACCTCGGGTTTCACCGCGCAACGCAATTTACAACGTCCTGTCCTCATCCGTGTTTTAAATAGGAAAATCTAGGTATGCGTTGCTCAGGTGCTCCCGTGATGTGAGATTACAAATTCAAAAGCCTGTGCCAGAGCTACAGCTACTTCTGTCAAGTGTAGCCAAAACAGATGAAAAATACTATTTCCTCATAAACTATGGTGTACATGAATCTCACCGTTTCCACTGACTCTAAAGGAATAGTTCTGTTTACATTTCTGTGTGTTCTGGGTTAAAAAATGAAACTGGAACCTCAACATCACCAGTTTTCCAACTGAAAGAGCTGTCTCTATCCATCTAATTCCAACCTGCCCTTCTCTGACATTGCTTTTCAGGATTTTTATCTGTTATAAACTGGATTCCATTGAGGAAAAAGGATCTTAGTCTACACGGGGCAGTTGTCAGGGTGATTGAGCCAGTGAATTACTGTGTTGTTTTGTAACTGTGATAATGTGGCCCTTGCATCTACGCTGTGAACTATACCGACCCTCTCCATGCTGCTTTTCACGCTATTCCAATCAGACTGTCGTTCACCCGCATGCTTTATTGTATATATGTTTTATTGCGAGTCAGACGCTCTGAAATTACTGGGGCTGGAGGGATGAAGCTCCCCAAAAAAAGGGCGAGAGAGGAAAAAGCATGAGTTCATATGAGTTCAGAAGCAGTAATGATGACTGGACAGGGATTCCTTTAGTCTGCCTCCCATCCCAGTTAATTCTGCATCTGTACATAGCACATCTGTACATAGCACATAAGCAGGCACTCACTTCAGTTCATCAGAACAGGTCTGTAACAGTGCAAATTCTGAAAAGGTTTTTTTTCAGTGCAAATCTCAGGATGTCATTTGATTTCTGATCAGTAGAAAGATACTAAAAATGCATTTGAGAAATAGGAAACGCCAAGCAGGAGATAAGTGGCACAGAACTATTAAGAAGACATGAACATTGCTAATTCCAGATGTGCCTCAGATTCATTACAGAGCAGCAAGGACACCACAGCAAATGCTGAGCATATAAGGGGAGTTACAAAGTGAAATTCTAGGTACACAGTGTCCAAGTAGGGCCCTTGACTTTACAAAAAAGGGCTGCTTTTATCCAGGCTCCAGGTCTGTGTGCTCTGAGACAATCAGAACATCAGGAGGCATAACTGATGAATAAAAGCAATTTATACTTCGCTGGGTTCCCTTTAGCCTTTATAAGTACATGCTTCCTTTGGTCAGGGCTACACGTCTCCATGACGGTGGAAGAACAGCTGTTCCCAAGTCGTGTCTTCTGACAGGAGGAGATTGGACTCAATCACATAATAGATATAGATCAGAAGGGAGCACAGAATACCTAGTCAAGCGTCATCACAAATAACAGGCCTTAAACACACATCCCAGCATCCTCAGGCAGACTTACAATAATAACAAAAAAGCAAAACCCACCAACAGCAAAGTGCATAAGCCACAAGAAGGGATTAGGAGTGACCAAGCACTGATCAAGGTCTAAATGTACTGCATTTATAAGCATCCTATCCCATGGCCTCTTGCCCTGTGCTGGGTCCCTAAACGCAGACATATAGCTTCTTTTGGGCATCAGCTAATTAGATCCCCTACACTCGTATTCCCAAGCACATGGAAAGAAAGGTAAGACCAAATTCCAGGACAGAAAAAGGATCTGTAGAGGGTATCTCAAAATTGTTGGGTATTTTTAAAAATCTTTGTCACCACAGATATTGAACAACAAATAATGTTATTTTTCACCTTACTGTATTCACCTTAGGCATCGAGGTCCTCAAAGACACTGTTCTTAACAACTAGACAGCATATGAAGATCTTGGAAGAGAAGACTGAAGCAAGGAATGTCCCATATCTTCAGGAAAGCCTCTGAAATACAAAGGAAAGTGGTTTAGGCAGAGAATTGGAGAAGAGGCAAAGAGGACAAAGGGGCTAAGAGAGAAAGTCCATGACCAAGGAAACTGATAAAACCAAATTATTGAAGCAGACCAGGAGATTAGTGTTTTAAAGAATGCTCTTTGAAAACTATTGCATGACGTCCACCTCCTCCCCCTTTGGGATCCAGCGTATCTGTACCAAGGATAAAGTCCATTAGTCTCAGCTTTCAAGGCTCTGCAGAGCTCACCTTCCTGAACAGCGGTTTACCACAGGACCTTCCCACAGCACATCTTTCTATCCTGGCAACAAAAACAGCAGCCTGGAAAAGCGGGGGGTTCTCTGAACCCTCCTTCCAAAATGTTATGATGGAACCACATGAGTCCAATGTCTGACATTCCTCAGTGGTCACAAAGAGGACAAGCTGATCACAGTTATTGTGAGGTTTTGCAGAAACCCCAAACCTCAAAGTTTAACAGCTGAATATCTCATTTTCTTTAGTTAAAACCCCTACAGCCTGCACTGTTTTCAAACTATTTATGCATTTCCACTTTTAGGAAGACAAGCAGTTTTCAAATGTTTAGGGTGTTTTAGTTTAGTTCATAGTTTAACTCATAGTTCCTATATTGTGAAATCCCATTCTTCACTGTTTTTTAAATCTACAAAGGATCTATAAATCATATGTAACAGATTCCATATGCACATGAAGAACACCTCTGGAAGACCAAAGCACTAAATTGCCTATAAGTGGAAAGCACAAATTCTGCAAATGTATAAATTCATGGAGGCCACAAATAAACCCAGACAATACACAGTTGCCTCACCAGCACCCATGGAGAAGGACTTAGCGTTACTTTGAAACCCAACCACTGTTCTATGAACAAATAATGAAAGCAAACTAAAAATATTTTACAAATACTGACCTTTCCCCTCACTGAACCAACATGCACCATCAAGTAATTTTAATCCAAAAGTGTACAGGACGTGCAAAACCAGCATCCCACCGGAAAAAAAACCCAACCAAAATAAACACCAGCCTGCCCAGCTCAGCAGGTCATGTCACTGTGAATGTTCCCGTGCCTCACTAGCCTTAATAAAAAAAACCAACAGAGAGTCAGGCCAGAATAAGTGATTTCCCTCAAAGTAAGTCCCCAGGGTAATTCTGATAGTGTACCCGCAGTGACAGCCATTTGATGAACAGATCAAAACATACCAAAAATCTCAACGCGCCTGTCACAGGAGGACTGTCTCTCTTCTCACCACAGCTGGTTACCACAGACTTGCAGCGCAGCCACCTCCTCCCAAATGATACTTGTTCCAAATGCCCCAAAACAGAATAAAGCTTCCTCCCGAAGCAATTATTCTGAATCATCTTGCTCTTGGAACTCCTCATCCACATCTGTATCAGTAGTTTACTCTTGCAGCTGCAGTTACAAGTGCAAAACTGACTTAAAAGCTGCCACCTCTCTCTAGCATTCTCTTCTGCCTCACCAGTCTCTTCCCAACTCAGATATTCACTTGTTCTCTATCACAGCACTTAAATGTGAGTCATTAGGAAGGTCTTTGTCCTGATCTTCAAACCATTTTACAGGACTAGGTGAGGTCACCTCATGTATGCACGGGGAAGAGCTCCAGCTCATCAGGGTACACGCCACCAGCTGCCACAGCCATGAAATTGGTAGTTTACACTAAGGAATGGAGGCAAAAATTCCACAAGACCAGGACCTAAGTAATGGAGCTCACTTCCAGAAGAGATCAATGCAGTTTACCACTTATAAAAAAAAGTGGGTTTAGATTATTGCCTTCAGACAGACTCACGCTGTCACGCATTTCTGTCTCCCCAGTACCAGAAAAGACACTAACATACTGGAGCAAGTACACCCAGTCCAATGTGGTTAGTGGCTGCCTACAACTACTTAGTGGGTGGTGGAGAGGATGGTGCCACACTCTTCTCAGAGATGCTCAACAAAAGGACAAGAGGTAATGGACACAAGTCACAGCAAGGGAAATTCTGACTAAAAGTAGGGAAAAAGGCTTCACAAGATGAGTTATCAAACACAGCCTTGAGGAACCTGATTGAACTTTGAAATCAGCCCTGTTTCAAGCAAGCAGTTGGACCATATAGCCTCCGAAGATCCCTTCCCCTAAATTGCTTTATGAGTCTGTAATGTTTTTCCTGCAGAATGAAGAAGAGAAGGAAATAAAGAAGTGGTAGTGAGGTTAACCACAGTTCTGAAATTGACTGCATGACCCTAAATTACTTTGGTTGTTTGCAATGCATAATGCTCCAAAGTGGCTAATACATCTGCTGGGCACTGCACAATGGTATGTGTAAAAACTAGCTAGCATCTCTGATGCAATATAAATCTGAAACTGCAGCATCCATCCAGACTAATTAGCACACATACAGATTGCTGCACTGATACTGCTCCACTGCCTACCATTTCAAAGCCAGCTTGCTGAACTGAAGATATGCTCTGAATTGCTCTGTGCCTCAGTATTTCACTTATATAAGGAGAACGATCATTCTGCCTCGTCTATTTAGATTGCACATAATTCAGGGGCAGAGGTCATCTTTTATTATAAATAAATGTAACACCTTGGGGCCCAGAGCCTAAAATCAGGGTCATGCAGTGTGGTCTCACAAATAAAATTTCCGATAATAACAATATCATAAGCAGACAGCCCAAAAGGATTAAATTTTCTCTTCCATCCAATCTTTCAGAGCAAAAAATGGATTAAAAAATGTAAGTAAGTCTATCTTTCAAACTGAACAAAACAGAACTGGAATCAGATCTATAAACAGTAAACTAATTATTCCAGCTCTGTCATTTCCTTGCCATGGAAGTTACAGAAGGAAGTCAGTGACTTTGAGAAACTTTGTATTTACAGTGCAACACATGTGCTGCTTTCTCCAGTAAAACTCTCTTCTCTGTAGTTTTGGTATTTATTCTGCTTGGTGAAGAAATGTCACTGGCAAGACATATTGGAAGCAGTTCAAACAACAGGAGAAAACCAAACAAACTGCAAATATTAGCTA
Organism: Himantopus leucocephalus; assembly: GCA_003993805.1. Classification (NCBI taxonomy): domain Eukaryota; kingdom Metazoa; phylum Chordata; class Aves; order Charadriiformes; family Recurvirostridae; genus Himantopus; species Himantopus leucocephalus. The sequence continues at coordinate 112,596,011 of RSEF01000003.1, forward strand.
CAAGCTTCTGATTAGTCTTTCGATGATTTTGGAAAATGTAACTGTGGAAAAGAAATTAGCTGGCATTCTCAATCCTCCAGATAAATGAATCAAGGGAGCTGGGTAATGGATTCAGAAAATAAAGGCTGTATTTGTTTTCCTTCATTCTGCATGTGCAATTCTAACACTATTTAATGAGTTTCTAGAACCTCCCAACCAAAATGATCTGAAGTTACAACTAAAAGATCAGCAGGCAGAGAGGCAGGTTGTACACATAGCAGGAGAGCTACCAGCAGGACAGCACAGAAAGACTGTAAAGACTTGGGGTTTTTTTTGCGTGATACTCCAGGACAGCTTTAACTCTAGGTAAGTGTCAACAAATCAACAACAACCACTAAAAATCTCAGGCTTTTTACATTCATCTCTAGGAAAAACACAAACACTAATCCTTCTGGTATTTGGCTCCTCATCAGGGTTGACCCAGCATTTGGCCTTTAGCTCTCTTACAGAAAGGTAAGGCTGAGTCCACCATTCTGGGTTTTGCAACTAAGTAGTTAAGGTGGCTGAATCCTGGAGAATAGGTATTTAGGCTTAAACTGACCCTCAAGTGGAAAAATTTCTAAATCCTTCCTACTAGTGAAGTAGGACAGTTTTTTTTATTTTTTCCCTTCTAAATTAAGGCCTTACTGAGACAAAATGGAAGGCCAAAACAGAACCATTGCAGCCTTTCAGTAAAATTTAGACACCACAGGACCTTCAGTACAATTCTACCTAACAAACTAGCCTAAGGGTTATGGATTAAAGTCATCATCCACTATAGCTGTTTCAGCCTACACAGAAAGTTATAGGTGAACTATTAAAAAAAGCAGGTGGATAGCAGCACAATGTTACCACTGTTTCATTTTAATTGCCAGGTTTGTGTTACAACACATTCACCAATATATTTGTGTGTATTGTGGGGAGAGAGGTGGGGAGACTCTGCTAAGTCTAACTAGCAAGAACATTTCTAGGGAAGACCAAGTCAAAAGTGATTTGTTACAAGGGTTTCCAAATACAGCTGGGAAGCAGCTCTCCTCAGTTATTTCTGAAATTGCCCCATAATCATCCCTATAGTAGAACAGCTCTACCAGTGACAGCAACAGCAAAACTATGCATGTAACCTAGCCATCAGAAGTGGCCAATCAGAAGTTATCTGATGTGTTTGGTGGAAATGATAAAAATATCACTTCAAAAGTATAAATTTAGCTTATCATGTAAAAAAGAAGGTACTAGTAAGAGACATCTTCAAAAACATATACATTTAATACTTCTAAAAGAAAAAGACTGGCATAATTTGGAAGCTGAATGTGGACTTACAGATGGAAAGACCTATTCGATCATTCATTCCTTCTCTTTGCCAAGACAGGAATGTTTCCTAAAGAACATTTCATACCCTTCTGCCTAGTCTAATTTTAATAACGTTAAGTACTGGAGTTTCTATCACTTTCCTTATGATTCTATTCCACACAAACACAGCTCAAGCTCAGGAAATACTGCTTTTTAAGAACACGATTGAAAACCTGATTGCTTTATAAAGCAAGCACAAGAGACTGGCATATAGAGATGGGAGTATTAAGTTACAAAATAGTTGTCTGAGACAGAGAGGGCATTCAGCAGTGGGAGGGATGTGGGATGTAGGAAACATGTAGCTCTAGAAAGGGCTGTCCGTGGGCTGATCATTGATAAATGTCCTAGTTATAACAGACATGCGCGTAATGACCATTGCGTAACGTGCCACCATTCTTTGGCATTCATTTCTCCATAACCATGTCCTATCTGAGTACTTCATCTAGGCTCATAAAGCAAGATTCATTTATCTATTTTAGGTACTTTAGGATGGAATGAATCATGCTCTGAAAGTGTCTATTTCTCACCACTGACTTTTAAGTGAATCAGTAAGCAGGGTCAGACAACTATAGTGTGTGTGTCTAGAGATATGTTAGTGAGGCGAGGCTCAACTCAGTTGCCCAGTGGGAGCTTGGGTACTACAATCATGTAGGCAGCCTATGTATATATGTAGGCAGCAGTATATACCTCCATGTAGAAATGTTAATTTGTGAGATGAATCCTACTCCTACAATTCAACATGAAATGAGTCTCATTCTCTGTGACTGTGTTTGCATAACCACCCTTTGTGTTCTTTCCTTCCTAATTCCTCACCTATTTGCTTTAGCATTGTGAAAGCCAGAAAAACATTGAGCCCAACAGTCTTGCTGGGAGCAAAAATGAAATGGCCTTCTGAAAAGGTCTGGTTCTCTTCTCCCCACCCCAATGAACCACAAAAGTCTCACTCTAAACTACAAAAGGGAAGGCTTGGGAGATTAACAAATGCTCCGCCAACTCTACTCCCCCAAACTTGCTGGACTGCTATGTTAGAATTGCATGATTCTTGCCTTTCTGTTAGAGAAGAGAGGGCATTCCAAGAACCACAAACATGAAGAGGACTGTTGACAACACTCCTGCAAGACTGATGGATAGCTCAGGTTGGAACGATATGATGGAGCATCTTTGGTGGCTTCCCTGAGATTCAGGGTGATTTCAGAGAATTGGAGGTCACATTGGAGGTCAGAGGACTGGCTGCAGTCAGTCATATGCTTACTATGTTTGGAAAGCTGCCATCTAGCAGCGTATCACTGAGAGTGGAAGTGAGTTCACAGAATTTGTGAACTTCTACAAGAAGCTGCAAAACTTTTATCTGTACTCTAGCAGTGTCTCCTCCGTCATATGTGTCCCCATACTAGATGCCTCTATTTAGCAGATGACAGATCAAGATAACCTGTTACATTTGGCCCAGGCAGGCACTCCAGAAAGGTAAGACCATGGCACTGCAAGTACAAAAGGAATAGCCTTAGAAAGAAGCCGTGACTTTCCTGACTGATGTCTCCTTAGTTTGAATATAGCCTGCATAGAAAAGATCAGGGCCTTACCTTTACATAATAATTTGCATAAGGATTTGTTTAATTAACCAATCTTCTTAATAGTTTTCTTATGTAAAAAATACCATCTTGCATTAGATCTTTCCCGCTTTACGTGACACACATACAAAAATGTGCTAACTAGTGGGTTAAATCCCATTCTGAGAGCAGTAACAGCACACAGACATATCACTGTCAAAAGAATGCTGATTTACATAGTGTGATCAGTAGATCTGCTCTGACAGATTACATATTTTGTATCTTTATTAACTGTGCACCATTTTTACATTCTGTTCCAGTTAGCTTGTGACAGATAACTATTTTTTTAAATCAGATCTCAAGGCAAAGAAATGTCAATGTGGAAAAATAAATACATTGCTCAAGCTTCTTGAAAGCGTTAAACTAAATGACATATCGACTTAAACTGGTGAAATCATGGTGAGTAGTTTTACATAGAAATACCTTTGAAGCATTAGATATTTTATAAAGTTGAGTTAAATTAGTATTAGAAAAATTACTACTTTTATGTTTTTATTACATATTGAGCTGCATCTGTCTTCCTCTGAAGTCACCAGGAATATTAACATCAAATTAATTAACTTGGAGCAAGATTTAGCCTGGAAAGAGTTATTTTACCATGAATAAAGGAGAAAATGAAGTCTGAATCTCAGCTTTTCCAGCAAGGCACTGAACTCAGATCCACAGAGGTATTTAGATACCGATCTCCCACTGGACAAGAAATAGCCAGGTAAATACACTTAAAGAGCCTGGAATTCATTAGCTCTGGTCCATATTGAACTCAAAATGTATTCACCATTTCCCAAGACAGGTGAATAGTAAGTACAGCAATGTGAGAAAACAGCAATATAAAATCAGTATTATAAAAAAGGGTAGCTCAACCTCTGCAACAATGAGGGCTGGATTAACTTTCCAACATTTATTAGGAACCATGGGAACTCACAGCTACTCATAGCTATGTGCAGCTTGGTGGCTGGTGTTCAATTTTGGACTTTGTACACTACTTCTAACAACCTACGCTACTTCTAAGCTTTGTATGCTAACTTTGTATGCTACTTCTAAGCCACAGAGACTGGCTGTCTGGAATCACTCTGCAGGACAGAGCCAGCCAAGGTGCCACCAACTGAAACACCTTGTTTAAACCATGGGTGACATGCTGATCTGAGTTATACCACAGTTAATCTGAGGCACAGTGATGTTAATAGGATCAAAATCTAGCTCAGTATCAGTGTAAAGACTGTGGTTGCTCACTGGAGTCTCTCAGATTACTGACAGTACTAACAGGCTACTTGTCACATTACTTTCCCAGATCTCAAAGGAAAACTAGTATTGCCAGGACAGTTTTCAGTAACTGGCCTTTATAGTGTGTGCGATATAGATCTGTGCCTGCTAAGGTGACACAGAAATATTATTTCAATGTTTTACCAGTTTCTGGAAAAAATATGCTAGCTGAATGAGGGGAACTTGTTTTTCCCCTTCTCTGTTTTTATCCTGCTTTTAAAAATGAGGCTGTGCCAAACAAAAGTTCATTGTCTCTTTCATTCACCTTGTGCCTGCATCTGGAATTTGCTTTGATCCCAAGTAATTCCTTATCTACTAAGCACCTTTATTCATTTGTTTCAGACTTTCTAGAAAAAATCTACCATAAAGATGTTATGTGATAGGATACAGGAGGTGAATAAACTTGGTGAACTGAAAGTGCTAGGGTTTGGGGAAAGAAAGATCTTAATACTGGACAAAGCAGAAATCAGCTGTGAATATATCATGCGTCACTACCTTATCACCTCACTACCGTGCCAGTGAAACTTTGTGGATGTTGTCATTTTTATATCTGAGTATCTTAGAGATAACAAGAAATAAATATAACTACATCAGATGAAGTCCTATTTCCTAATGCTGTCAGAGCTAGATGAAAAGTTCACTGTGGCTCTGCTACAAATATTTTTCAAGACCTCAGTGTTTGTGGGACATCCTTAATTCTAAAATCTCATAGATTCAGCCTTTTATCACCCTCTGGCATGCTATGAGAAATGATGAAATGAAAAAAAAAAGCTAAGGAAGTCCAATGTTCCACATGAGTAGTCCATGATCTCAAGATGTCTGCATAGCTAGCAGAACACACATCGTCCTTAGTGAAACATCTTCTGAGCATTTCAGTCATACTGAGGCAGAAGTTTCTGCATCCAAGACACATTTTAGGTTGCTAGAATCCAGCTGCAACATAGTTTTGTTATGGTATTTAAAACACCATTCAGAATGTAGATGAGATGGCTGTGCTAAAGAATAGCTTTATCAATTTCAGTAAAACACATCCAGAAGACAACAAAGCAGCAAAACAGCATTATTTTAAAGCAAAACAAAAATGTCTTACACAGACTCTGCAAATTTGTGGAGCTGCTGTGATTGTATTTTAATGTAATCTATTCATTATAACTACTATGGGTAAAAAGCTACCACTAATATATGACACAATAATCCTGCTATCACTTTGAGGAAGTGCAGAATAGTCAGAGTTCCTAGTGAAACAGGTACGGCAGTGTGGCATCTTAAGCGTGGCCTGGGAATCTGTGTCAGCAATGGGTAAGGTAAAAATCATTAAAAACCATAGTTTCACTGCAAGCACTGACAGGGACCAAAATTTAGGAGTCTTGCATAAAAAGGGATCTAACATGCATATTTAACTTTTTAATTTTTACCTATTCCAGTCATCACTGCTGGCTTGTCCTTTATGAATATAAAAAAGTCTTGATTTTGAATGTAATCTTCATGAAATAATCTACAAAACTCAAGTAGCTGTAAACATGGTATGATTACTTTGGTACTCACCATCCTCAGTAAATACACCTGGAAAAACGATACTAAAAAAATTCTTCCAACAGAGGTCCAACTGCCTTCAACAAGAGGTCTGTTTTTCCCAGGTAATACTATAAAAATATATAAAATATAAATTAGCCAAAGATGCAGAATGTGTATAGTTAAGTCTTACATCTTTAAGCACAGTGATTATACTGATGATTTGTAAACCTCTGCCCAGGTCTAATTTATTCACATTATTTTTTTTATGCAAACAGCAAGAGACACAAGTTACATCAAAGCAGAAAGGAGATGCTGGCAAAACAAGAACTACAAAGAGATACTGAGGAAGGGATTCAGTTACCTGTATATAAGCTTCTAATACCATCTTAGACAGTCTAGGGACTATCTAGGGATCATCTCTTTGTTGCCAGCTGCCACTCCAGAATGGAACTACTCTTCTGTAAGTCCTATGCCATATCTGCCAGCCAAGTGTCGCTGTCTCAGATACCCTAGAGCATTGAAAATAGTAATGGTTGGTTACATTTAAGTAATGAATCCCACCCTGACAATTTACATTCAGCGATATGCAATCTCTGTCCAAGCTAACCCCAGAAAAGGAGGGAAGAATGGAGACACCCAAGGCAGTCCATCTGAACCAGCTCTGGTCCTGAAACAATACAACCAAAACAAATTGGTGTTTCCTCACATGGCCCCACTGTGTTACATGAGTTCATTGGTTGGGTCCTTGTCAACTCTAGGATCTTTGCATGATATTATTTTACATACTGTAGAAACTGCAGAGTTTAGGGAAACAGGAAAGTTTTGGCTTCCTCTTTGCATTTGGGCTATATGATGAGGGAACAGTCCTCAGACACAGGTGGCTGGGAAGACCAAGAAATAAATCTCTATATATTTGTAGCTAGGAAATCTGTCCCAGTAAAATGAACACTAATCTTTGTGTTCACGTGTTCATGTGTGTTTTATGTTCATGTGACAAAGCTGTCTTTGCTTTTACACTATTTCGCTTTTTTTAAAAAAAAAAAATTTCACCTTGCTTCATTCTCTTCTAACTACTAACAGAATAGAATGTGATTTCCCTTTTCTACTTCCTTTTCATAGCCACTTCGGATCTTGTATCTTTGAACGATGCTGTCCATCAGAGATTGCAATCTGCCTTGTACAGTTCTCAGGTATGTTTAAATCTTCTTTTATCCTTCAAAGGGTGGCTGAAAGAAGTGTCAGGTCATTATTTCAGGCTGTAGCTTAATACTTAGGCTTAACAGCGTATGATCTCTCTCCAGCCTTCATTAAAGACCTTCATTCACTGAAGGTCAAGGTATTAGAGTGTTATTTTTAAATATACTCCCAGCAGTGAAGAGTTAAAAATAGACTTCTACGAAAACGTACAGTAATTGGTTAAACCTTGTTAGCCATCACATGAAGATGATAACTCCTCCCAGGAAAAGACATAGCAAAAGCAGCTTTGACATGGATTTATACTTAGAAGAGCAGCTGCAGGCTTACTGGGAAGGAGTTCACAATACAGGCTCTTGGATTATTAGCAGAAAAAACAGCTTGATTCTGGAAAGGAAGGGAAGGAGACACAGGATAAAATTTTCCTCGTGATCTGCAAGTGAATTCCATGGATTCCCTACTTTGGAACAACCATCAGTAGACAAAAAGCTTAAAAAGATGGAGCTGGGAAAGGCAAAGCTGCTGAGAACTGGCCTCAATGCTTTGTATCAGGCCATCCACCCCATGCACGGAATTGCCTGGACAGATGGGAAGCAAGTGATACTGACTGCTTTATACTATCATAACGGAGAACTAAAGTTTGGAGACTCAAGTGTTGTTGGTCAATTTGAACATGTTCATGGGCTTTACTGGGGCCCATGTTGCTCTACAGACTCTCCAGCTCTGCTTGCTGTTCAGCATAAAAAGCATGTTAGCATTTGGCAGCTGGGCTACAGCACTGCGGAGAAGAACAAACCCTTGATTTCTCAGACTTGTGAAGTTGGTGAGCCGTTTCCACTGCTTTCCCAGGGCTGCGTCTGGCATCCAAAGAAGGAGGTCTTGGCTGTGCTTACAAAAAGAGATGCTTCAGTCTTGCATGCTGTTCGTACTGACAATACTAGAGTTAAGGCAGATATCAAAAGCAGTGGGCTTATCCACTGTGCTTGCTGGACTAAGGATGGTAATCGTTTAGTAGTTGCTATAGGCAGTGCCCTGCATTCCTACATATGGGATGATGCTCAGAAAACTCTGAATACCTGCTCCTTTTGCCCAGTCTTTGATGTGGGAGGTTATATCTGTGCTATAGAAGCCACACTGGATTTCCAAATTGCCGTAGCTACTGAGCTTCCTTTAGATAATATCTGTGGTTTGAATGCGGGCATTGCATTTGATGTGCCATCTGGTACAGAAACTGGTTCTTTAATCTCACAGTCTTCTCTGGTGCTTGGTGATGAGGAATACTCCATGGACCTGCGAAGAAAGTCCACAGATTCAGATAGATCAGGTGTTGATTCAGTTGCTTCTTCTTCGTCAGGTCCTGTGGATTTAACCCATATCCTTGCAAACCACCGTCGGTCTGATCCTGGTCCTCTTATTACTCTGAAACGCAAAGACTCTGCAGCAACAAATGGTCAAGATTCTTCTCACTTGATCTTAGTGACTTTTGAGAGGAAGGTAACCACCACCAGAAAAGTCACCATCCCAGGTATTCTGGTTCCTGATATAATGGCTTTTGACCTTAGAGCTCAGATTGTGGCAGTAGCCTCTAATACTTCTAACATTGTTTTGGTGTATTCAGTAACCTCTTCTTGCATGCCTCATATTCAACAAATCCAGCTGGAAAAATATGAAAGACCAAAGGGCCTATGCTTTTTGACAGATAAACTCCTATTGATTCTGATTGGGAAGCAAAAGTTCCCTGAGCCTAATCTTATTCCATCTTCAAGTTCAGACAGGTATGTAATGCGTCTGATGATCAAAGAACTGATGCTGGAAGAAGATTCTTCAGCATTGCCTGAGACTAAGCAGAATATGTTTTATAACTTTGAATCCTCTGTGAATATTCCTGGAAAAAGAAAGTTCTTTGAAAATATTGCCACAGAAGACCAACCTCAAAGCAGGGAGCTGCTAATACCAAGAAGCACAGTTATTCAATCTCCTAGTGGCAGGAGAAGACTCATTGAAGAAGTAAAGAGCCCTAGTTATGAGCAGAGCTCTTCATCAAGTGTGAGTGACCTGGATGAAAAAAGGCTCCCAGGTGACCCCTCGGTTGCCTTGGATACACTGGATGCTGAACCTACCAATCGTTCAGTGTCTCTTCTTGGTTTTGGAACACCTACCAGGCTTTCCAGCAGACCAACTTCCCCTAAAGTGCAGTTCAATGTGACGCAAGAAACATCAAGTTCTCCTAAAAACAACAATTTGCCAAGTGAAAGAGGAATGAGTCACATATCTAGAGATTTAGAGAGGCTTTGTGGCAGCTTCAATGAGATACAACTGAGTCTTTCTGAAATAACAGACTTTGCTAAAAATGGGAGGAGGATATCTTTAGCCTATCCATGTTCACAGGAACCACCGGTCGTTCATATCACTTATCAGGTAACTTTTTTGTCAGCTTAAAAATATTGTGATAGGACATTGAATTTTAAACAATCTTGTATTTATTGAGCTTTAAATCAAGAGGATGCAGTTTAATTCTTATCAACACATGATAAATGTAGCGTGAGTTTGGCATCAAGCTTAATTTAAAATAGTATTATAATTTGTCATTGAAACAATAACTCAGGATGATGTGGGTACCTTAGAGGATACTTCACATGGATTTGTGTCTGTTTGCTCTTCTTTGATTAAGCACAACTGCCTTGGATACTAGCTGATCTTTTGTGCATCTGTCAAAGAGAGAAAACAGAGCCAAACAGTTGTTAATGTACAAAAGGTTTGTATGTTAATTTAGTGTAGAGACGAGCCTATGAGTAGGGTGGTACAGTAGCCCACCAGAAAGTGGAACATGTTGCCCAGAGAAGCTGTGGGTGCCCCATCCCTAGAAGTGTTCAAGGCCAGGCTGGATGGGGCTTTGAGCAACCTGGTCTAGTCGGAGTTGTCCCTGGCCATGGCAGGGGGGTTGGAACTAGACGATCTTTAAGGTTCCTTCCAACCCTAACCATTCTATGATTCTATGATAATAAATGCAAACCCCGGCTCAAATCCAAAGTTTGAAGATAGCTAGAGTCTCATGATGGCTGAAACAAAGTATTGAATCTCAATTTATGGAAAATTCAGGTGGGCGTGACGTGAAGTTGGCTTAATTGTGCTTTAATTTCTCACCACTAATCTTCACAGAGCTGGACATAGACAATTTGTAAAAAATGTTACCACTTCAAATTTTCTGAAAAAAAATCTGTCAGTATGTAATTATCCTTTCATTAAATAAACAGACGAATGTCAAATCATCGTGTTCCTATCTGACCCGTGTTTTGGCAAAATTCCTACTGGCTTCAATAAGAATTTCAACTAAGGAATGTAGGTTGGGTAATTATTTCTGGCTATTATTCTTAGTATTATTCACAGTATTATTTTGGTCATGCTACTGCTAGTGGTATTGCTGCTAAAACTGGGTTCCCTTTCAGGACGTTGATGCCAATTATAAATGCATTCTTATCTACTGCAACATAAGCAGCATTATGTCAAAGTAATACATTATATTGTGATGATGCTGAAGTATGTACTTGTCAAACAAATTTGACTTCATTTTACTTTAAAGGAATCCAGACAGGCACCTAAGTACCACTCCTTAAACATTCATTAAGGGAACGGTGACTCAATTAAATCATATTCATTACTTTTAGCAATTGTTTACTTGGCATTTAAGCAGATTCTAGTATGTTAGGTACTCTGGATAAAAGCAAAGCTTTTGGTCTGAAGTAGTCAATAATTTAACTTGAATACACTTACAAATTCTGGTGAAAAAAGCAACATGTCTATTTAAATACTTTAGGATTTTATTTGCCAAGATGCAAGCCCTTCTGTTACCCCAGCATGTTCAAATTAATTCTGATTTCTTAACATAAATCAACTTATTTAGCAAGCAGCCCTATCCCTTGGATTCAATTGGATTAACCTTTCCAAAGAGAAGTTTTGTTTCTGACACTTACCATTAATCTAAGATCTGAAGTCACTGCGCACGTTTGCTTGCACAAGCAGTAAGAATTAATTAACCTCTTTTTTTCTTTGGAAGCAAATAAAAAAATATTAGTACTTCTAAAATACTGCTAGACTAACTACATTTAGAAAGGAAGACTCTTAACTTATCTGAAAAGGTTAGTTTCATATTAAGCCAGCAGAAAGCACCACTAGTACCGCATTATAATGACTCAGAAAAAGTGCCACTTAATGTCTTTCTGACACACATAGCTTTTCTGTGGAAGTCTCACAACTAATGCTTTGCATAGTTCAGTGCCTCTTCTGAAATCTAACAGGAACACAGCATGATGCCAAAAAATAATGAAAAATAGACTGATGGCAAAAAGGCCTCCAGACAGACAGGGAAATATTTGCTTCATAGGCAGCTAATAATTTTCTCAGAAAATAGTTGTTTTGATTAGTTTGGATTCAGACATCTGAACCTTGTTCCTCCTTCAGGAGTTGATTAGCGCTCTGTGAGCTCAGAGACCAGCTGGGCTGTGGGTTCCAGCCAGGCTCTGTGTTCACAGTGCAAAAAGTCAGGAAATAGCTTTATTGCTTTATGATATAAATATCAGCCTGTGGAAAACATTCTAAGCTTTAGGAACACTGCAGTCCAGTCAATAATATGGCCATTATCTTTCAGCTTTTTGTGCCAAATACGTGTCTTCTTAAGTGTTTGTAAATCCCTAGCACGGCAGAGGCTCAATCTTGATTGAGAAATCTATTGTACTATAAAACATAATGATCAGTACTGCATAACCATATTTATGCATTAAAAACATAACAGGAAAGTTTAAAACATAATAGACAAAAATGTAGCAATAATTAACAGGCAATTATGAACACTGTTGTGCAGAAGCATTATTGACATATTTATGTATGTTTCCAGTTCTGCTTAGAAAACCATAATATAAAACAGAACGTGTATTACTTAATAATTCATAATGTCTGCCCACTAAATATTCTTCAAAATTTTTGTTTATTCTGCTAGTGCTAGCCTAACTATAACTCCTCTGAAGTCACGTCCATGCAGTACTACGAGAATTTATATTCTTTGTAGCCCATAGCCATAAAAGAAAAACATGATCACTCACACTTTGGAAATGTCACTGCACTATCACTTGTGTAATAGCGTTCAGCCACCAGAGGTGACTTGATCATTCAACCCTGAAAAGCAAATATTATTGCTCTTTCATCACATACAGACTTGTGATTCAGGATAGTGTAGGAGAGCAGACAGACAGATGCAGTAAAAGGATATTATTTAAAAAGAAAAAAAAAGAAGAGATGAGGCTCTGTCACAGATTTGTTTCTGTTTCATTTTGCAAAAAGATACTTTTTTCATCTTTTTCCCCAAGAAAAGGAACAGCTGCAGAATATTTAAAATAGCCTCATTCAAAAGCTAATTACAGTGGAAATAAAGCCAATCTGGATTTGAAATTAATGGCATTTAGGCAAACCTCTCCAGGAGGAATAAGATTAATCTTAAACTGAAGAATATCTTAAAACTCCTAGATTTTGCTCACAAGCAGTATTACGTCAAAAGTATATATCACTGAGAGCATTGATTGCATAATTAAACAGGAAATAAATATCTTTTCAGTAATTAGTCACCATGATTTCCTTTTCTTAGCACCCACCAATAATTGTATACAAGTCAATTTGTACTTTTATAGCATCTTCACACAATTTACTATGGGAAACTTTATTGCCAAGGTCAGCTATAAAATAAACAATTTTTTACACAGAGCTGGGACATGAATAGAAAGGATCCAAACATATGGCAATAAAGTTTTTCTGATAGAATTACATGAAGCAGAGATACAGAAGGGAGGTATAAGGCTGGCACAGTAAAATGAGCAAAGACCAGGCTGCAATGATTAGCTGTAATAAGACCATGAACCTTTCTGAAATCCAAAGGGCAATTTTGACTTGGGTTGAGCAATAGAAAGTAAGTCATGAAAATGATGGAAGAGGAAGGTGATGTGGCTGCTCCCTGGAGTAAGAAACTAGTCAGCCATCCTGAAGTTTAGAGGGAAGAGATTTAGGATGACCGTAAAATAAAGACCTGCAGTAGTCAAGACAAGGTGTGATTAATGCATGGATAACATTTTGAGCAAAGGTTGAGGAATTTGTTAAGAACAAATTCTGACAACAATGTTCTGAAGCTGATCAATAGCAGACAAGCAGGGTTTGTAGAGGAGACACAATACCTTTTATTAGACCAGATGATTTGTTTGTTGGATACATAGATGCAAAGGAAAATGAATATGTAATGTCAAAAATGAATCCCAGTTTTTGTATTGTGCAAAGAAAGTAAAAATCTGAGTTTAAAAAAAATACACTCAAAACATAAAGATCATGGAAGCACGAGCGTGAGGACAAAAGATGTATCTTAGATGACAATATACCTGAAACAGTAGTTGCAGCACTATTTAAAAGGAGCCAAGAGTAGAAAAATCCTAGCGTCATATCATCTGAAATGCTGATGTGTGCTATAAATGCAAACTGCACTGGGATTTAAGCACCCCTGAGCACCTCAGACTTCTTCCAATGTAAACATTTTACAGGCTTATGCTTCTCTGACAGGTTAATTAAGGTTGCAATTGGAATGTCCCACATAAGGGCAAGCAAAGATATTAAGATGTCCATCGAAATAAATTCAGGACCCATCAAAAATCAAAAAGGAATCACAGCAAGAGTAGAAATCATGACAGGAAAGGGGAGCAGTGCAGGCTGCCAAACCTAATTAAAACTACCAGTGCAATGCTGCACAAGCCTTAATGACACACATCACTTTAAATATCAAAAATCATATTTCTCATTCCTCTTCAGTGCTCTTCCTTAGAGATCTAACTCTCTTTTCATTGTCTTCTTGGCCAGATACCCCATGTCTACTTAATTTACCAATTTTTTCTCATCCCACACAATGAATGTGGGAGGAAAGGCAAAAGCAAGCTGACTAATGGGTACTAAGCTATCAAAACTGAAATTACTACTGAAGCACAACAAGAAGAGCTGAAATCAAGGGTTTAAGAACATGAAAACAGAGTTCTCGGCAACTACAGCACTATTCATCTTACAATGCATATATGTGACTGACTAACCTGATACCTTTCATTTATAAAAGAACAGATTATTAACACAAAGGATATGAAGAATATTTAAAATACCTATAATTCAGTACAGTACTTCAAATCATGCCACAGGGGAAATTATTTGTTCAACAGCAGAGAAGAGGGATTAATAGAAGAAATATAAAATGGTTAAGGAATTACCTGGAAGGAAGATAGTAAGTGGTGATAGTAATATAAAAGAAAATGGAAGACATTTACTAGAGGATTTTCTCATGATTGATCTTCAGGCTAATCTAAAAGTTTCATTAATGATCTGATAAGATATGCTAATAAAATCTGCATACAGCATAAAGTCAGTAGTAGGATAGGAAGTAGTCAATAGAGGATCAGGATATTGCACCTGTAATTTGATGACCTTAGCATCTAGAATAAAAAAAATTGATTGAAATGAACTAATTTGAAGTGCATAGTGATATATTCCAGAATTAATAGAAGGAATTTCTGCTGTAAACTGGATATTCTGCTGGAAACAACCAAGGATGACAAAAGCTTGCATGCATTAAGTGACTACAAGATGATTATGAATCAAAATTGTGTTACATTTATGAAAAGAATAAAGACAATCTGTGGGTACATCAGTGAGGTACATCCAGTAAGTAATGCAATACTGGGCAACACAGCCGTGAGGCCTCATCTGGAAAACATTTAACATTTCTAGACATCCATGTGCAAGAAAGACACATTCAAACTGCAATCGATCACTAACCCAGTGTTAATAAAAACAATTCTGATTGGTAGCATATTCTTATTTACCTCACTGTTTCATCAGTTGTTGCATTTAAGTTCATGAAGACGAGTTCAGCATCCATGCAAGCATACTGCACTAAGAAATATAAGATAAATAGTGAAAAAGGTCAAGAGGCAGAACTAGCTGACTGCTCAGTGGGGTTCAAAAAAGTAATAAAAGACATGTTTATTTATCATGCAGACATATGGAGTATAACATCTAATCCAGGAACTCTTTTTACCTTAGTAAATTATTTTCTTCCCATATATATTTGCATTCCAAACCATGAGTTTTGAAAGACAGTTTGGCAACACTGTGATGGACTGGCTGCAGCCCAGAAGACCCTTTATAGGTAATAAAATCTGATCAAGGGGCAGGCTGGCACAGATGAAGGAAAACAATTCTTGAATTGATGGTTTCTTTCTGTTGGATTTTTGTTGAGGGAGAGTTGGACCTGACACACTACAGGAAGTTGGCTAAAGAAACTTAATCTGTAAATATCCACTCATGTATGTGGAAATATATTTATTTCTTCTGTGATTAATATGTTCTTAGTCTACCAATAAACTTTGGTTTAGGATAAAACAACTAACATTAAGGGCTTTTAATCTGACAATGGCAAGTCCTCTGGCTTCTGTTGGACATAAATAGCAACACAGCAAAAACAGAGATACATATTTTGGGAAGAGGTCGATTAAATTTAGATTTTATTAGAAAATGGTCTTTGGGTTAAGGCATGAAAATGTGAAGTACTGAGGTGAGATTTTAGTTGTATTTCTAACTCGGTCACACATTACTTGCATGACCTTGAATGAATCTCCTAATCTTCCTGTGTAAGGATTTGATCATCTAGAAAAAGGGAATACTAACAGTTGCCTACCTCTCAAGAAGGCACGTGTTTAAATCAGTTAATATATGATATGACATGTGTGAACATATTCCTTAAAGAGAAGGCATGTTATCATCACTTAAACTCAACATTAAAAAGAAAGGCTAAATAATTAGAAGATTAAAACAGAGAAAGATTCTTGACCTGACAGAATTTGCCAGGAGACAAAAATAAAATGTAAAGATAAGTTTATCATTATAAACAGAAGTATATGACAAAGACAGAGAGAATAGTTAATATGAATTCTCACAAGTGATGAAAGACAAACAACTTGAAACTTAAGCTTTGAAGTCTGTACTTGAAAAACTGATCAGGATAAAAAATAGATGCCATGTAGTTTTGTATATACAAAAATGTCTTCCGCTTTTAATAGCTGTTCCAATAATAAATTGCAAGGCTAATTAGGAGACATATTAGAACAGTCATCCTTAACATACCATTCAACTGATTTCAAGTCAACACAGGCAGAGCTAGATTTTTTCTGATTATTCTTGAGTTGAAGCATATCTACGTGAAAAAATGAACCACTTGGGTCAAGGCAATGTGCCTGTCTCACTTACAGTCCACATTTTTCTATAACTCATTAACTGAAGTACAAGTTTTAATAAACTCTGCTATTTTGACCTGAATTCAGGAAAATGAAGTAATTGTTAGACGTAATAATCCACAACATGCAGCAATGACAAGCTTTGCACAAATATCTGTACAGCCAAATAGCATCTTTGCAATGTAAATGCAAAACACATGCTCATTGCTGAACATTCAGCCCATTGAGTTTTAAGTGTATTTAGGTTCAATAGAATATAGTGCTATATAATTTGAAGGGACCTAAAAATGACAAAGAAGTTCTGTTATATATTATAGCTGTAATAAAGTTACTATAAGTTTATGACTAAGAAAATGGTACTCCTTTGATGCATTCCTTAGGTATTTCCCTATTAATTACACAGCAACAAATTTCTGGGTGTTTTGAAAAGGGGAAAGAGATGAGAAGACCTTTGAAAGTCGGGAAGTTTATGTTTGTAACGGAAAAATATTTTTACAGTTCTTACATCTTCAATCAATCATAATACGCAAATAAGTAACAATCAGCCATAGACTATCTGCATGGCCAATTTATGATAGAGTGGGGAAAAAATACTTTTGCAACAGTTGGTAGACATTCTGATTTACAGAATCCAATGTGGTTGCATGACAGCATACATAATATGTACAGAAAAATGAAAGTGATTGATTGATTTAGAAAGGTTATTACACAGCAAAAAAAGCATGTTTTCACTGAGAGAGTGACTGAGTCAAAAGACAGCAGAATTAGAGATGAAGACAAGCATTAAAAGAGACATTTATTTAGTCAAAGGTTAGATTACTATGCACAGAAATAGAAGATGCAGTTGTGAATTCATTCAACTGGAAGTTTCATATTAGCAAGATTCAAGGGTACAAAGTAGACACAGAGTAGGACTAGAACAGGAGTTAGGATACATGACATCTTTTCAACCCATTGTAAAACATTAACTTGGATCCCTTCTGAATGTACAAACCAGAAAAGTCTAGGAAATGGGATACATAGACTGTTCATTCAAATAAAAAATATGTTAAAATCTGTGGGGATTGCAAACATACGGGATGCCAAAGGAAAAAAAAACCATAACACATGGGAACTACACAGGTGGAAAGTACAGAGAGGAAAGAACAAAATGAAATTCACAGGACAAAGCATAGCAAGTAGATTTATCAAAATATATTTAGCAAAGTATACCTAGAAGAAAATGTCCAATTCGTATATATTTTATAATGGTATTGAGTCACTGGAAAATTTTTAATGCTAAAATGATTTTCAAATTATAGCAGATAGGAAAATGTAAATGCAAATATATATCCACTCCATAACCATATTAGCTCAACTGTTTTGTGGTCCTTTCACTTTGCAGTAATAACAATGATGGAACACAAAGGTGTTGATTCTCAAGGCCGGCTAAACTTTGTGGAGCATGCATATACAAGTGTGTTCTTTCAGTGAATGTCAGAGTGAATTCCAGGGCTGTAAATCCATACATTCCCTCTCTCTCAAAGAAAGTCACAGGATTCCCAAGCTACCTTGTTATGACAGCTTTTCAGAGAGACTGTTGCGATGTCCAGTCTCTGCAATTCTCTCTGCGTCAGAACTGAGGTTATTTTACTGGGGTGGAATAGCTGACCAATGACTATCAAAATCACCCACGCGTACAATTGAAACTGAGCAGAGTACTCATTTGCTCTGCTAGCATCTTGGACAACTTCATTCCAGGCATGATATATTCCCTTCCACTGAATTGATTCTTCAGGCAGAAAGGCCCAATGGACGCATATATGCATGACCTGATTCATTATATGTACAGGGCTGATGCGGTTTTGAGCTGCATAAGCACGCAAAGCAAAAAGCAAAGAGGCATATTCCTCTTCACATGGGACTGTGAGATTGCGCTTAGAATTGCACTGCATGATGGTATCATCTATAAATTGTAGCAAAGACAGACAATGAAAAAGCAAAATGACTAAAGAAGTGAAAGGAGTAAGAGCAGAGGAATGGTTAAAAGAACTCAGGCACAATGTCTAAGCCTTTAACAAGATATTTTCTTTTACATATATGCATGTGAAGAAAAGTTTTTCAAATGGAGCAGTTACTGAAGAAACAAAAGATGTTCTCCTCTGTGATGGCAAGATCCATTTGAATTTAGTCCAGCAGCTGTTTGATCTGCCTGTTATTGAAATGAAACACGGTATGTTCTTTCTATTTCTGGTATCTGGTTTCATCTGAGATTTTTAGCTTAAAAGAGGCATTTGTGGTAGAGTAATTACCCCATAGTGTAGTAAACTGAGATAGCTACCTTTTTTGATAAGTATGTGTTTTCCTTTGTCTGAAATACGGCAGAGTGTCTCTTGAAATCACTTAAATGCTAAGTAACTGCAGAATTACCTATTACCAGAGTAATACATTAGATGCCTCTACAGAGGAAGGCTGAGAAAATAATCAGTACACTGTATTACCTGCAAATAGAAATGCTTCCTTGAGACCTTCTGGCATTTTGTTTTGCCCATCTTTACGAGCATGTCCCAGACCTGCCAATAGAGAGTAGGTTGGAGAAAAATTCATTCTCAGAACGTGAGAGAGAGAGAGAGAGAGATATGTATCGTATAGCATTTGGGATTATTTAATGTAAGATAAATAATGAAGCTCAATGTTTTAATTTGCCAGTCTAACATTTCTACCATGCACCACTGATTAACTTGTAAGGATAGAAGCAGCAAGGGAAAACCTGGCCCCAGACTGGTCTCTTGATTTACCTTGACCCTGTCTGTTCATGTATGTTACCTTCTCAGCAACGTACATACTGTTATTTCTCTATAATGCTTCTGATGGCTTTTCTCATCACATTCTAAGTATATTATGATCTTACAGTACACAGTAGTTGGTTATAATTATGATCTACTTGCACGGTTTCCACACTGAGAGATCCATAAATTACTCTCTGTCTTTCCCCTTACCAGCTTGTCTTAAACCCTGACAAGCTGAGACGTATTGGCTTAATTGGTATACTCAGGAATTCAACTGTTGGTGAAATAAAAAAGAAAAGTAATAATATAAGCTATAGTTTTCTAAATGATGATGGTTATATACCAGATCGCTATATAATAGGCTTATTGATGAAAAAGAAACCAAGCCTGGGATGTTACTGGTGCTGGCACCAAGGACAGTGGGAAAAAGAGATGTAAAATATGCACCATTCTGCCATTAATATTCTGCTTATCTCCTTGTTGTTGACCACAAGGATGAAGAAAAGGGACTACAAATACAACACAGATCAGCAGAGCTGCCTTTATCCAAGACACATTGGGCCGTTTCACTTTTCCCCTGGCTTATAGCAGTTGCTGAGAGTTGTTCCAGAAAATAAGGATATGCAGGTTTCATATTTTTGTCAACAATCTCTCTTGACTGTACAGTGCAGTGGAGGCATATATGAAGAAACTCCACTTGCTGTAGAGGCCTGAGCTATTTCCCAGCAGGCTTTTGCCTTTGCATGGCATGGAGGATGCTATTTTTAACCTGTACTTCCAGTTCTTGATTTTGGAAACAAATGCCCATAATGAAAAAAAGTGGTTTAGAATTCAGTATGAAAATAATAAATAATGGGCCTGTGAGAAAACCTATTTTCAGCTCTATAGAACAGTTGAATATTTAAAATTTAATTAACAGAACACCACTCCTCAATTTCATGCATTGGACTTCAGAGATACCAAAAAGACAGTATCTCGGAATCATCCTGACATGTCCTTCTTTCTGTTTAATGTGGTGCTCAGCTCTTTTGAAATTGAGTCTGTTCGTTGACAGCAAAAAGAATAACTGAAACAAGAAGCTTTCTAAACTCGCCAAAATGTTGCAAAATTATCAAGTTTGGGGCAGAAGTAGTTATGTAGCTCCTTATTCAGTTCTGATCAGTACAGGTATATATTCCTAAATCTTTCCTTTGCCACAGGGCATGAATATTAAACGTGATGTTTAAAAATATCGCTCCCATCCTTTAATACTGTATAATTAAAGGGGACGTAATGAAGAGCGGGCTTGTATTGCAATGACAGGCTGGCATTTTTTACTATGAATAAACACTTAAACTGGAATATATCGGGAAAAAGAAGTTCACAACTGTAGGCCAAATTCATACGCACACACAGCAAGGCTATTAAGATCATCAGAGTCATGCAAGCAATGAACTTGGCCTCCTCATGTGCACTTTAAGCCCAGGACTGTAATACCATTACCTGTACTAAATATAGCCTGTCATAATACCTGCCCTGGTATAAGCACAATGAAGTCTCTCTTTTTGGCCTGTCATCATTGTAATAATTGTGCATAGCAAAAAGGTACTACATCCTGCACAAGGGTTTTCCAGCACTGAAATACTTTGTGGGATATGCTTCAAAGCAAGTGTTATCAACAACACAGAGAATTTCAAACATTTCAGTGGATGAAACTAAAAAGTCCCAAGAGTTTGACCAAAGAGTATGCTTTATCAATTTGACCAACAATGTAACTACCAATTTGGACAGCAAAATTTCCAATATCAGGCCCATTGCTTATGGAATCTGAAGTCTGTCCAGAATTAGAAAGAAAGTATTAAGAGTAGAAGATTAAAGATTCACGGTTTGGAATGACAATCTTCTTATGATGTAACAGGTGATATGACAACATGCAATAGTGCAGCAGCCTGGAAAAGTGCTTTGTTAATAGTGTAAGGAGGGGAGATTTCCTTGTCCAGGAACATGCTTTGTTATGAATGACGAAAATTAAGCATGGTTCTTCTGGATTTTCTACACTTCCTTTTTTCACATTCCTTTTCAAAATACAGTTTTATCTCCCAAATTTAAAAATTTCAACCACAGAACATAACATGTCTTTCTTTACCTCAGATCCCATCTAATGTCCCTGCTCAGTAATGATAGGATCACATGCTCTAATAAAAATATGTGATACAAGGGTTCCCACAATGCTTTTCAGTTGCCACAGATTTTTTTTTTTTCCCCACAAAATGTCAAAATGAAAAAAAAGATAAATAGGGAATTCACTATTTTCTATAAGAACTGCAATATCCAGTCCAAAAGGAAACAGATTAATCACTAAAAAATACATATATGGTACACATAGCTTCATTGTCAAGCTGATTTGCAAAGGAAAGTAAAAGACAAAGGGGAGTAACTTTATTTTCTATTTCTATGCAATACAGAAAGTGAACCTGAATGATTTTGATGTCTTTGTTTTTTAATCTTGCCTCTTTTTTTTCAGAAAAAAAAAATTAAAAATGTCATTCAGATTTTGTTCATTCTCTTTATGAGAAGATTCGATAAATAATTAAAGGACAAGAAATTTTATTATATCAGCTTTTGTAAATCATCTTTTATAAATCATGATATCTTTGGTACATCATCTTCAAGGTGTAACTTCCTTCCATTTGCTATATGAATTTGAAAACATACTGAACAATCTTGGCTTGACAGCAAAGGAGATAGAAACTCCTACTTCCTTCTAGACCAAATACAGCACAATCATTTTCTTTGCCAACTTTTTCAGGTTTTATGATCTCTTCATCATCATTTGCGTAGAGCAAATGAGAAAAAAGGATAACAGAAGTAGATGTCACTAGAACAAAAGTCAGCATGGAAAGGCTGGCTGAGTTTTCAGAAAAAGGAGATACTTACAGTTTATCAGAACTAGCAAAGATGCACCTTGTCCTTCAACTTGATTTAAATAAGGGACAAGATACCTCAAACCTTTCAAGACATTTCATTTAGCCCCCCTTCACATTTACACAAAGGTGTGTTTAACATGGATTGTCAGACCTTAATGTCATTAGCGTAATAAGGCTTTAGTGCACAAAAAGAAAGCCTGCTCTGCTTGTGTGCTGGCTGGCTTTTTAAAACGTGCTTGTACATATTATGTAACCAGAGCAGTACACTCATATTCTTTTTTGCTTAATTTTTGTAGGCTCTTCTTGGATTGTGCTCACTGCAGACAAGGATGGCTTTGTACCATTAATATTCAAAGCAACACAAGAGATAATCATAAGAGACGGAACTGACAGTTCAGAAGTCTGTGGAGGTCACTCCTACAAAAAAAGCATTTCAACGCGACCACCAAGCAGAGTGACATAACTTCTGAACAAAGAATGCTAATGACCTTCTTTTCTAATACAATACACAGACATTCTGCAGTGTCAGAAATTGAGTGACTAGAAAGCTGTCTTCACTACTTTCAATGTATCTTAACCGTAAAATCTGTGGCATGGTTACACTATAGCTAAATCCTAGCGTTGGCTGGACCCTCACGATTTCTTCTGAAGGAGCAGACCTAGAGTGAAGTTTATCACAGCTGTTGTTATTAATGGCTGCCAATGGACTGGAGCAGAGAGACTAGCCTCTACTTTAATTGTGGTCAGGATGTTCTTGGAGAAACTATATTATGCTAAAAATTATGTAGTAACAATAGATCTAGCTAATACAGTCCACACAAAAGCTGAAGAAAATACAACTAAAGAGCATTTATATTCATTAAGGAAAACCAGGAAGGGGAAAAAAACTGCTTCAGGGTCTCTTTGCTGTTCCAGTTGGATCCCATGGAAACCTGCAACATTTTCAGAAATGCTTAATTTTTATATGAAAATGTTCAATTACTAAAAAGGCTGCATCACTGTCTCCTGTCAGCGTCTTACACAGCACGTAGATTTATACGTGCCCACAGAAGAGAAAGAAAACACCTTGCAAGGTAAATTAAGGATCAAAGACGTTGAACACAAACTTAATTTGGCTAAATGCAGGTGTCTACACTGAACCTGTCATCTAGTATCCTGTATGATCAATCAAAAAAAGAAAACTGCTTCTACAGCAGATTATTCATGCTCTAACATAGATTACTAAAACTGATTGTGGTAAATGATCCCTATTGAGTAAATAAGTGCCTATTCCTTTCCGCTGACTGCAACAGCTAGTTTAAATACAAACATTTACACTTAGTCAGATGAACCTCACCGTCAGAGACAAGAGGCAATACAGATACATCTGAGAAGCAGGCAGACAGATTCATAGAAGTTAAACTATCATGATTATGGTGACAGAAACAGGCATAAGGGAAGAACTGAATGAATTCCCTAACTTTTCTTCCCCTAAATGTAAAGAGATGTGTAAAGTGTAATGAGTAGCCACGTATACGAAGCCTGCCATTTTCTACCTCTGGACAGGCCCCAGCAGCAACCATGGACAGGCATGCCCGCTTTGCCCTGTACATTCTGGGAAACATAAAAGGAATGAGACTTATTCTTCATACCATGCATTTTGGGTCCTGTTAATACTCCTGGAAAGTCTTTTTTCTCTGCCTGGGAACCATGGCAAGCCTGTTTATAGGGCACAGATATGCTAAAATCCAGTTACAATACTTCACCCCATACCAAGGCTGAATCCAGAAATCTATGGTCTATGGTCTATGATCTATGATCTATGGTCTGAAGGCACTTAATGGGTTTGGAGGTCTGGCATTAGTACCATTCCAGTGATGCAGCCAGAAGTCTCATGAGGAATGGTTTCAATTCCTGAAATAAGGGAACAGTTTCAATTCATTGAATGAAATAATGTCCTTCTCATGCAAGTATCTTCCCAGAGGCAAAGGAATCATCATTCCAAATCGTGTACAACCACAGGTATGCAATGTAGTTGGGTATATGTGTACTACCTTGTTCACAAAGATCTTCTTAAGCAGTCTCAAGGATCATTCTGGTCTGTAAAAAAACCCCAACTATAATAAACCAAAATAAAATAAATCTGACCTTTTAACTATCAAACACATCTATTACTTTACAGTTACTTAGTTAATTGGATTGCCTGCTCCTTTGCATTAAAATTGTCTTCAAAAAGGTATTTATCTTGTTACTGCTTTAAAAATCTGGGTTAATTCATGCTTTCCTTCACTCAAATCAGCCCAAATCATTGAAATCAAATAAGTAACACGGAGGTTCACAGACTTTGTACGGTGAGGGAAGACATTATCAGATTTCTAAATGACATAGCACATTTTGAAGCAGCAGATGTTTCTGATCCTGCAAATACACTTGAACAACGTCCTTGTGTCTCACAACAGTATCTGGTATTTACAATATTTACGCTATGGCCAAGTAAAATAAAATGTAATTATAACTAACTAGAATGATGGGATGATATATTTTAGAGGACTACTTAGGCTCAACTAAAGGAAGAACTAAAAGAAAATTTTTCTCACAAATATTATCTTCTATGGGTGGTAGTCCCATAGTTTGGTCCACTTGAAATGAGGCTAGTGAAAATAAAATATAACAAAAAATATGTTACACAGAACAGTCCTGCACTCTGAACTTACAAACTTGAGGAAAAATGGGATTGAGCCTATCAGGTTGATAACACATCAAGACACCTTTTTTTTGTACAGTATAGTTTCTTTGAGCTAATTACTTACATTGTTCATAAGGACTTCCTTGTTGCTAGAGAATACCCACGTTCCACCTTTTTTCAGCTTCGTGCCTTAGCACTGTTGCAAAAGCCAAAAGGGGAATTCTGAGAAGGTGAAAATCTTAACTAGCAGAGATCAGCAAGTATCTAGGCATCAAAGATGCCTCAGAACTTACAATTATCACTAGCCATGTCGTTGTCAGTCTGTCACACCACCATTTTAATTTTTCATGTATTACTCTTCTATAAAACAATCTGAATGTTGACAAGAAGAGGAGTGAAAGGAGCTTCTTTGAACAGCTATCAAAGCTTGGTTTGGTGGAGATAAAAAGAGTCAAATAAACTTTTAGATGACAAAAGAATTAGTTTCAAGGTATAACTGGCTGTAAAAGTCAAAAATTTAGTTCTGTAACGCTTAATGGACTTCTGGATTTGTTATACTTTGGTGACATTGTTTTCCCCTGCTGTATGATTCAAGAGTTATTGAACCTAAGTAAGAACTAACCTGCCTGAAGGTGCTATCATCACTTAGCACAACTAGTCTGGTAACAAATGAGGACCCCAGTTCATATTGTTGGACACTTAAGATTTTATAGGAAGGCTTAGAAAAAATATACTATATATCAATTAAAATCATATTATGTTAAAGAATAGCACTGCCCCCAACCCCATTTATGAACACACTATTATGTACATATATGTGAAAATAAGTGTTTAAATCATATACATGCACTTAAAAATGGAAAACAATTGAATTAAGAAATATTTGGTTTCAGGTAATGATTTAGGAGTGCAGTGCACTGCAGAACTACCTTATATAGAGTCTATCACAGGGCTGTAAAGTTAAAATTGAAAGTAGTAAAAGCACTGGAAGAAGTGCTGAAAAGATTTATGCAAAGTGGAGGATAAATTTTCAGTTTTGGTTTGGATGGAGAACAGATGGAGAATCAGTGAAGTAGAGAGATGTAAGATGACTGTTCTATTAAGCACAAGCTGTACAGAAGCTTTTTTCACAGTGATAAAGGCGTGTGGAAAGATAGAAAGAGTTTGTACTAAACAAGGTAAGCAGACAGTAGGCTGTGAAAAGGAGAAAAGCATAGACTGAGAAGCATTCACCATCCTCCAGAAGTGCTATTTTATAGGGCCAAAATCAATCAGTTTAGAAAAAAGGAGATGTTCACCTAAATTTCATGAAGGCACTAACCTCCTCTTTTAGGCTCCTTATTTCACCAGCAGAAAGGACAGGCTCCTCGGGAAGAATTACGAGACTACTGGTGCTAGGTTCCTGTCCAGAGTCACCCTGTAGGGGAGTCTGTCTTCTGTAATTAAAACAGAGGAAAGCTAGGAAGACTAGGAGCTTAAATTAGAAGTCAAAGCAGAATGACTACACTCTGTATGCCATACCAGTGGCGCTCAGAAGACCAGCTCTTCCTGGTGTACCAGCTCCTCCAAAATGTTACCCCTGTGGGGAATAAACAACATACCACAAAGTCTAAATTTCCATTTTAATTACTCTGCATCTTTATCCAGCACATTTATATGCATCCTAGTATACTTTTAGGAGTTAGTATATCTTTACTTAAAAGTACAATCTGCTTCAAAGTAAAGTTAAAACTTACCTTACATTTTCCGTAACTCTGCTGCTAAGCATGCAGCAGTCTGCTTTACTCTTCATGGTTTCTTGTACTGACCCACTCCTTGTGAAAACACTAACAACAGAAGTTCTACATGCCAGATAGGCTTTTTCTTTTTTTATTTTGAAAACAATTTCGTAAGAACAATTATGAAACAATATAAAAATTAAATGCAACAAAATCAAAGTCAGCTGAAATTCTGCTGGTCAATCTATGATGTTGACTTTGCACAGTGAAATACTACTTTGATATGTTTCAAAATGGCTAAAGTGAGAGATCACTGCAGGAAGTGTATAAAGAAGGCCCTGCATGACCCTCAACTAGTCCTCCCCTCTTTTGCTCTACTACTCCAGAATATTATTATCTATACTTGTGAAAAATCTTCACTATCAATTTCTTTTAATATATTTTCAACCACTGAAATAGTATAAACAGTATCATCAAACCTAACTTCCTTTCCCCTGATTCTCATTTTTATCTACGTTTTCTCAGCTTGGACAATGAACATATTTTTAGCCATTTTTACTTTCAAGTTTTCCTATCTTAACAGAAAACCACAAACATCGGACCATTTACCCCATCCAATATGTAGCTGAAGAGTCCTTTTCTGTAACCCAAGACATTGCCAATTATTCTTAAGTAACTCCTGACAGATGTTTATCTAACTTGTTCTTAAAAAAACAACATATAGTACCAGATTACAATTATGAAACAGTTCAGTCCTTTAGACCTGCACTCATCTGACCTAATTTTTAAGCATGTGAAGTCAGGAGAGGTAAATCCCAGGGGTTATGCAATTTCACACCTGAAAGTATGAATTCATTTTCCATTGTCCCACACAACAGAAATTAGCTTCCGTATTAGTGTTTTGTATGTTAACATGCATTTTATATGTTTACATACATGTTAATCAGTCAATATTATGGCTTCATTTTTCTAACAGACTGAGGCGATTGCACAATCTTTATGTCAAATGCAAATTCACTTTGCTGAGATTCAACACTTCCCTGCTGGTGCTATCATCTAATGGACAAGTAGAGGACTGCCATTATCTCCCAGCTAATGACGCTGGGGTACCTCTCTTATGAGTTCCCAAAGTGCTCAGTGCAATTCAGCCTCTGCTTGCAGCGAGCCAATACTGTCCTTGAACTTTATGCTTCCCTTTCCTCCACTATTATTTGACACATATGTGTGAACAGCCAGGTGCGATCAAATGTTTGGAGGCATGTGGTGCCAAAGTTCAGTACTGGCACAGAAAGACTTCCTGCACAGGAGGTGACATTTGCAGTGTTATACGGGCTTGCCAGTTAAAACCATTAGGACTCGACAACCTCTGTCCTTTGGCAAGGATCCATCCCGCTTGTCAGCAGGCACCATGATATCTTAACAGACAAGGGAGTACGCAGCCAGGAGAGCAGTACATCTAAACACTGCAGACAAAAATGAACCAAAACTCCAGACAAATGCCAACCATTTGTTCACTTCCTTCAAATCAAACATTTCAAAAACATAAAAGGCAGTACAGAAAGACACAGTCCACAAACACTATTTAAAAAATTAGTACAAAATTCACAATAATGCAATAATTTCAGCAATCAAAGAATAAACTTTTGCCATGTAAGAAAAGCTCTAATGTCCTAACTGAAATTTAGCTGTGGGATGCTGAGGTGAAGTTTTCCACAGCGATACCGTTGAAAGGCCTTCTTATTCTCCACTGACCCCTGTTCATTCATCCTGCAGTTGCTGGATGGAAATGCATAGACCCAAAAATTTACATGGCTAAAAACACATACCAAAACACTTTTAAAGTGGATCAGTTTCTCAATTCAACAGACAGCTCAGCTGCACAGTTGTGCCAGCATAGTGGAGAAGGCATCATGATTCTTAAGTCACACCAATGAATTACTAACATGCCCACTGCTGTCGTATCTCATACCTTTTATCTATCAGTGAATTCTGTGTCTCTGTAATTATCAATAAATTTATTTTTAAGTTTAACACTTCATTGCATTTTACAATAACATTAATTGCATTTCTTTACACTTTACCTACCATAGATAGCATAACCAACACATAACAAACCGGTCACAATTTGGTTTGTAAGTATGATGCTAATTGTTTCCTTTGTTATCCTTCCCTCAGAAACTTAGTTCACCTAAAAATAAGTCCAATAAGTCAAAAAAGTATAAGTCAAAATACTGGCTCCACTGCAAATTTCTATCAAAATTTCCCTTGAACTTCAAACAAGTCACGATTTCACACTCAGTTTGTGAACATTCTTATGTTCATGTAACTTGTATCCAGCTGTCATCTCCGTTTCTATGTCTACCTTTCCTTATTAACATTTTATTTAGATATCAATGATATTGTCATCAACACAAAAAGTAGCTACACAGATCTACATTGATACACTGTTATCTCAACACTTGTACCTGTTAATAGCATAACACTGTGCATGATAACAGTGTGCCTGAAATGCAGGATTAACCTAAGAAATAGCAAAGATGAAAGTAGTGCTTTTGCAGATTAGTTACATAAAAGGAAAACAGAAAAGGCAACAGTAGGAGACAGAAGCATCTAGGACTGAATTGTTTACTGCCACAAGAAAGGGTTCTCACAGCAAGATATATGGAGAAGGAGAAAAGGTGTCTATATATGGTGCCACAAGTAAAAGGGAACTCCAGGTGCCTACTAGAAAGATTAAGATTTGAACAATCTCTCTCATATGATATTGTTAAATATCTGTAAGGATATGATTTATATATTAGCTTGGTTCTAGACTAACCACAGTTACAAGGATGTGTAATTTAAAGGAAGATATTATTTGTTCTGAAGACGTATGCCTGAAAATGTCCTTGGAAAGATTATTCCAAAGGAACACTGTCATATCAAAAATCCTCATTTACAACATAATTCTTTTACCCAAATCAATTTTAAAACAGAAAGACTCTCAAAAGGCTACCTGATTTTTAATATACATAATGTTATTTCAGTTTTACATGTTATTTATGGTAGACAACAAACTGTGACTAGTCAGGAGACTAATTTTTACTTCCTAGCACTTTCACAGCAGTGCAAGTACATTAGTTTCACACAGAGCTTTATGCTAGGGGACTGGAAGGTCCATTTTCCTGCCTCAAAGCAGAGATTTTGACTATTCATGGTTTATGACCTTTGCCTTTTGCAGCTGTCTGTTAAATACTTGAAAACTGTTATGTCCATTACACCTCCCTTTAGTCGTCTTTTCTCTAAGCAATACCACTTCTTCAGTTTCTCTCATAGACATCCACCCCGAACCTCTTGTTACTCTGCCCTATGCGAGCATTCAGTATCTCTCTTAAACTGCAGCAGTTAGTAGAATTTAGCTGAAGGCCTGTTTCAGACGTAGAAAAAGCACTGGTGTAGGTTTTTACATAGAGAAAAAATAGGCTGTCACAGCGTGAACAACTGCAGGGGGTGACAAAACATCCCTGTATGAGTTTTCTGCATTGCCCATGCCTTCTTCCCAGTGTAGACAACAATCAACTGTTTGAAAACTAATTTGGAACAGCCTATGTCTCTTTTGTCTCTACAACAACCAGCAAAGTGTTGGACCTGCTGAAGTCCAACCTGCTAAGGCAGGCTTCAGAAGACACGGAGTGGTAGCTGCTTTAGGAGATGAGGTGTGGTAGCTACTGCTGCAGAGAAGAGCAGTAATTCCCACTCACTGAAAAAAAATTTCACTGATCCTCTCCATTCCTCAAAGCCTGGAGCCACAAGGAACCCCCTGCAAGACCTTGCGCTACAGAGCACAAAAATCAGTTTTGCCTACACTGTGGAAATACTGTGACCCCTTCTGGCTTTACGCAGCCAAGCAGAACAGACAAGATACTCATGTGTCTCTCACACAATAATCCTGTTCGCACATCCCACAACGATGTCTGCCTTCTTGTTACAGCATCATCTCGCACACAATAATCCTGTTCACATGTCCCACAAGGATGTCTGCTTTCTTGTTACAGCATCGTATTGACTCAGGTCTAGGTAATTTTCTGCAAAATTGCTCATTTTATATTATCTTTATTACTAATCACCTCCCAAAATCAAGAAGAAACATTTTTAATCTAATAACAAAAAGCACATAAAACATCTGTACCTTTTAGCTACTGATCTTAGGCTTTACCATATCATATTTTAGGGGTCTAAATTACATGACAGTGCCTCATTAAGTTTTCCCATTAAGAAATATGATGATGAGAGCAGCTTGCTCATTCAGTAGTCTCCATAACCTGGACGAAACATTTTTTTTTTTCAAATGACGCTTATGAAGTTAACAGGAAGTATCTTCAAATTATTCTTTTCCCTTACGACATTACATTCTTTGAATATGTACATATTCAATAAGAGCAAAGAAAAAAAACTACAGAGTGCATAAATAACTCTACAGCACGTCTCCCCATCACATCCCTTTCACCTTGTTTCCCTGCCATTCTTTCCCATTAACAGATATTCATAACTCTTTCTTTCTCAGACTGTCCTATATTCTTATTAATGTTGTGTTTCCAACTAATTTGAAAAGCAGACACCCAAATGATACAACAAATTAAGTTATGAGAACGTGAATCTGTTCTCAGTGCAGGGACTGAGAACAGATTTGTGAGAGTGTTCAGTGTTTAAGGATAGGCCTGGCCTAATGTAAGCACATATTTTTAAAAGACAAAATGTGTTTTAAACGAGCATGACCATAGCAAACGACTTCTATAATTTCCGCTTTTTAAACACTTTTCCTTGCATAATTTCATTGCTCCATTTCTACCTTATATACATCTCCTAAGGGGTTCTGCATCATTTAAATCCCTGAAGGAACAGCTGCATCATATATATCAGCAGTAAACAGCTTGAAAAGTCTGGAGAAAAAAAGAAAGAAAACAGGAGATGTTTATTAGCATTACAGCTACTGAGAAATAACCACTGTGGCTATGCACATCATGGCTGTGTGACTAGCTGTGGCTAGTGGCTGCTGGCCAAGTAGCCTACAGCAATTTTCGTGCTGTTCTACATCGCGAAATAACCAGCCTGTGGTTATGCAAATAAGATACACACTGTTGGGCATGGAAATAAACACCTAGGTGCAATAATAATAGGTGCAATAATAACTACCTGCACACTATCCCGGCACTCTGGTAGGCTGAGACAATTCCATTTCAATCAAAATATTATACAACTGACCATATTTTACAGATTTGCAAATAACTAGAAGCTTTGCTGATATTTTTAGTTCATTTGTAGAACTCAATTAGCCATTATACATATAAGAGAACTTACATGATGAAAATAAGTGTCTTTAAAAAGATTTACTTGTATAATTATAGGAACAAAATAAACAAAAATAAACATTGAATGTGAAAATATCTTCTGAGGCATTCTTAAGTTGTTGTCTCTCCACCCAATAAAATAATTTTTAAATGTTTATTTCTGTATGTTAATATTGATGGTCAATTTAAGTTTATATGAAAAGAGCAAAATGTGAAATCATTGCTGTTAAACAAGATTCTTTGTGAGATTACAGGAATATAATTATACTCAGCGAACTGTTACTGTCTAGTAAAGCCCTCTAGTGGCTAACTCTGCCTTAAACACAAGGGGAAGAGCTCAGTGCCGGCTCCCCGGTGCCGGGCACCGAGTAAAACGCTACATGGCCAGCCTCACTGATGAAACACGTCCCTAAAAGTTTTCTTATTTATAGATGGCCTGACAGCACTTTCAAACCACATCACCATCAATCTAAAAAAAATCACAGGGCTTATCATTAGTGCCTTAGGAGGTGTATTTTTCACTTTTATTTGTTATCCATAGGGTGAACGAAAGCACAGGCTTCGTCTTACCCTCTGTGATGCACAGGACCAACCACCCCAGGCACCTTCTATGCCAATAACTGCTGTAATACAGTGTTCAGTGTTCAAACATATGCAGTCTCATAGAGAGAAGGGAGTTGAACTGGAAAACTGGAAAACAACCATTACCAACCCACCAGGTGTGACACACGCACAGGCAAGAGCGAGGAGAAATTCCTAGTGCTGTCCCGTTCTTATAACTGTGCTACGTGTGTACTTCCCAGAGCTAAAAGAACAAAAGCAAATAAAATGATGGCCATTGCCATCTCTCAAGGAGGGCTCATCTCTGCTCACCTCTCTGAGAGGCATAAGGCCCTAACCCTGAGAGTGTATTAACATATATTGTGAACATAAGAGTAGATTTCTATAGGAAATTTTTCAGATTTCCTTTTCAATTCTGGGCTAGTTTTGGATTGTTCTCTGTACAATTGCACCCTGCCTGTTGTTAGTGACAGAGAAAAAGGAAAGTCGAGAGGAGAAACCATAACTGTGTGTGTTCATTCTTTGATAAATTCTCACACAGCTGAGAGTGTGTATTTGTGGAGCGACGCAGAAAAGCTGGCATTTGGGTCCACTGCTTATCCTTCTACGCTAAAAATCCAACCTCAGAAATCTACTCATTGTCTTAAAAACTGTTTTTCTATTTACTGCAACTCATAGCATCAAGTGCCTGAAACTGGCAGAAAGACTCTTTCATTTCAAAAATATAACAGTTCAAACAAATCCTATTCTCCACCTCCAGCCTTCCCTATCTTTATCCCATGGCGACTTCTCCTTTGCTGAAAAAGCTTCCAAAAAAAGCTGGAAACTAACTACTTTCAGTTTGAATGGCAGGATTTTCTCTTCCACAAACCTTTTCCAGTATAATCATGTAAAAGAAGAGTTCTTACTCCTTGCAGTTCTTAAAACACACCCGCCTATCTTTCAGCATGTTGCAGGTGCCCTGTCAGGTATAAACCAGTCGAATTACATTGAGATTTTTTGGATTGAGACAGTATATAGAATTTTACCTTGCACCCACAGATGCATAGATATCCTCACCTGCATCACAAGCCACTGAATTTCATCTAAAACCCACATATTGAGCTCAGAAATCTGTCTGTGACTGCCGCAAAATCTGCATTTAAATAATACGTCCCTGAAAGCCACCAAGTTTTAACTTGAAGATGCATGTAGAGGATCTGCTCTGTTGGTAGTTTGTTTGCATGGTCAATCAGACTCACAGCTGTGTCTTAATTATTTGAATCCATCCATGGCTCTTGTTCCTTCACTAACTTACAGAATTCTTTAATTCTGATTGTTTTTCTCTGTAAAGGTACTCATGCAATATAGCCAAGTCACCACCTAGTGTGCTTCTTTCGGTAAGTTTGAGGTACTTACATATTTGACCTTGCAACCATTTCAAGCATTTTGTTCATACCTTTGGCAGCTCTTTAAGGCACCTTTTCCAGTGTTTCAACATCCTTCAAAAGTATGGGTTTCAAAAACTGTACGATGATCAGACTGACTGCTCTGCAGTGCTAAATAGTGATAAAGTGGCACAGTCTTGCAAAATAATTAACTTTAAAAAAGGCCTCAGCGACTATGAAGAAGTATAAATAATGACCAAAAAATGTGTATTGGAGTAGTTCTGTGTCATATTTATATGCTTTCTTAAGTGTGACCTCTCAGGGAAAAAAACCCAAACAAACAACCACAAAACAAAGCAGTCACATATCTCATTTTGCATCTTTATCTTGCACAGAAGGATCCAAATAATTCTTGAAACTTGCAGGCTCCGCGTTCAGACCAGCGTCCTCCTTTGGTCCCTTCTCAGGCCCCACCGAGAGCCACACGGGGGGGACATGTCGGACATGTCACACGGTACGTGCCCCCCCGGGAGCGATGGAGGGGACAAGTCCCTGTCACCTCAGCGGCGGCGGCCCTTGAGGCGCCCTGAGGTGACGGCGCGCGCCACCCGCCGGAGGGGTGAGAGGAAAGGGGTGGGAGGAAAGGGGCGGGGGGAAAGGGGCGGGGCGGTGGCGCACGCCGCCCCGTTGCCTCCTGGGAGCTGTAGTTCTACCGCCCGCCCCTTGTAGGCGCCGCCTGCGGGGTCATAGAGCTCAGGCGTGCCCGGCTAGAGCGCCGCTGCCCGCCCCTCCCGGCCGGGCGGTGCGGGGCTGGGCATCGGGGAGGCGGGACCGGGCGGCGGGCGGGAGGTTCCCGCCACAGCCCAGCGCTGCGCTCCGCTGCACGGCGGCGGGGACCGCCTCACCGGGCTGAGCCGGCGGGCGGGTGAGGCTGCTGGCCGTGGCGGGGAGGAGAAGGAGCGGGCGGGCCGCTGGTGGGAGGTGGGGAATATCGGTGCGGGCGGGCCCGCGCGGGGAGCGGCGGCTCGCTGGGGCGGGCGGGCAGGCGGCGGCGCGGGGAAGCGGCGCGGGCGGGCGGGTTTGGGCGCTCCGTCTTGTCCCCTGCCATGGCCGCCCGGTGCCCCGCCGCGGCGGCGGCTGCCGGAGTGACCCCTGCAGCGTCTCCTCCCTCCCCCGCCGGCTGCCCAGAGGCGCTGCGGACAGGCGCCGTGTTTCACCGAGCATCCCGGCCTGCCCGCAGGGCTGTGGCAGCATCGCGACACCCGCCCCGGGGGAGCTCGGCCTCGGCCGGGCCGGGGAGGGGGCGAGGGCGTGAGGCGAGGCCCGGAGGGGCCGCCCAGCGGTGCGGGGGCGGTTGGCGGGAGCCTCGCTAGCAGCAGCACGCCTTGACACCCTGAGCTCCATGGCCTGCACGGCTGGAAGCATGGAATATCCATGGCCTGCACGGCTGGAAGCATGGAATATCCATGGCCTGCACGGCTGGAAGCGGCGGTGGGCCGAGGGAAGGAGGGTTTGGGCACCAGGTGACTGGAGTGCGATGGGCAGTGGGTGTCTTGCTGCGTTTGCTTTTCCAGGCCCGCTCGGGATAGCGTGAAGCGTCTCGTGCATTGGCAGAAGCTATCCAGATGGCCCAGGAGGCTTAGTATCGTAGCGTATCTTGTGAGGCACGTTATCATCTCCCTTCCATTGGTAAGTATTGCCCAGCAGTGTACACGTGATTCAAAGTCCTAAAGAATGAACAACTAACGTTTTGATTTTCCCACAAGCGGCAGTTGCTTAACGAGATTGAGGTCGGTTATACTGGAGTTTAGAGGAGAGCCAGGTAGATGGTGGAGAAGTTGATTGGGAAGTCTCTCAAGTGCTCTCTGACCATGAGGCAGGATCCAGCGTACTTAAACTTATCCCTGACAGACATTCACTTAATTGGCTCTTACAGGTTATGAAATTCACGGAGTACCTTCTCCCCCTTTCCAAGGTAACCTGCTTCAATGCTTAGCTATCATTTATAGGTAGAATTTTACTTAATAGCTGACCTAAATCCCCTTTGTTGAAACTAAGCTGATTATGATCTTGCGCTATACAAGTAGACCTGGAGAACAATGGATCAGTCTTCTCTCGTCAGCAGCCTGGTGGGTGTTTGCAATTTTCCACTCACAATCTTCTCTGAACTGAATGAACCCACTTCTCATGTTTCTCTGGTCCCTGAGCTCTGTTAAGTATTTCCATCATCCTTGGACAGTTAAACTCAAAACTAGGCTCAGTACTCCAGTAGAAATACTGTTAGCTCTGAGGAAGGGAGATAATTATTTCCCTTGTGTATGGCATCCCTCTTAAAAGCATTCTAGAATGGTCTTATTTGGCAACATTCTCGCATTACTGAAATACTCAATTTGTGATTCCCTGTAAGACAGATTCTTTTTTGCTATACTGCTACCCAGGGAATTATTCCTGAAGAGGTATCCATGTAGGTTTTTTTTTCTTTACTAAGTATATTATTTTGCACTTGTTATTAGTTTGAGAAGAAGTTATCTTGATCATCATAACATAACTTTTTCTATCGAACTTTAGTCTCTGAAATCCGCTCTTCCAATCCTCTTCCTCCAAGTTTGGGATCATCCACAAATAGTTAATTGAAATACCGAGTAGTGCCAGGCCCTGCACATTGTGATAAACCCTTCCAGTTTGACAATTTGATTTTCTCAAACACTTCTTGTTTTTTATGTTTCCTACTAAAGTTGCAACTCATTCTGTGTCATGGCTGTGCAGCCAAATCTTATGGAGAATCTTAAGTAAGGAGAACATCAATTCCTTTGAATTGGCTTCAGTGCACAGAGTAAGGATTGCTCACAGCTCAAAAACTAGAAATATGTGTAAAATCCTGAGCCCTTCTGAAGTTTTGGTGCCTTGCATACGGCTTCTGGATGTCCCAGACACTTGGTTACCGATTACGGAGAACAATGATTGCTGGCAGTTTCCCATTCTCCCTCTTGAAGCTGTTATGTAGAGAGAATTGAAAAGGCTTCTCTTGAGACATCAGGCAAATAACGTAACCTATTTTTTCAAAAATACTGGAATGCAGGTTTTCTGTGGTTTTATTTTTTACCTATAAACCAGTAATTCTTATGCTGTCATTGTACGATTTGTGCCTCGGGTAGATGGGTCCATCCCTATCTCATGTTCTCAGTTCTTTTAAATTCTTTTCTCATGCATTTCCTCGGAAAAATCTGCTTTGATCCTAACTGTCTTCAAAATTGCATTTGCTTTTTTAGAGAGCTTTCTGGAATAACTATACAAATGCCTCGTTCTCACCCACTTAATACAGGATCAGATTTGTAGATAATGCATTAATGCTTGGTTATACTTGTAAGGGATTACTTTATCTGCTCACAAATGGTCCATGAAGCTGAGGGTGAGAGGCAATATTTTGAAAATTTTTAATACTGAAGTAACTCAAAAATATTCTGAGAAGCAGCAACCTGTCGATTAGAACGAAAGAACTGGTCTTGTGATGAAAATGCAGCAGACTAAACCTATGTAAACAGCAAATTTCTTTTCTCTTAAAATTGCATTTCACTGTGGAAACACCATAAACAAAAAGTTCTATGGTTGGGGATTAAGAATAGATGAACATTATGTGTATATTGACTTCATTGGAAGGAAGAGTCCAGCATTGGCAGGATCATAAGCTAAATAATCGTACAGGTGTTGTCGTCTGTCTTGTACAATAACTTTTTTCTTTTTTGTCTGATTTGTTTAGATGTCTCACACTAAAAATCATGGAGCTAGGAAAGGCGAAGCTTCTGAGAACTGGCCTTAATGCCTTATACCAAGCAATTCACCCTGTGCATGGTATTGCCTGGACAGATGGGAAACAGGTGATACTAACTTCTTTACACCTTCATAATGGAGAACCAAAATTTGGTGACTCAAGTGTTGTCGGTCAGTTTGAACATGTCCATGGACTGTACTGGGGCCCGTGTCCCCCTGATGCCCCGGCTCTGCTCGCTGTTCAACATAAAAAGCATATCACCGTTTGGCAGCTCTGTTTTAATGTTACAGAAAGAAATAAGCTCTTAGTTTCTCAGATATGCGACATCAGCGAGCCGTTTCCAGTGCTCCCCCAAGGCTGCGTGTGGCATCCGAAGAAGGAGATCTTGGCTGTGCTAACCACACGGGATGCCTCCGTCTTACACTCTGTTCATCTCAACAACTCCAGAATTAAAGCAGATATTAAAGGCAGCGGTCTCATCCACTGTGCTTGTTGGACAAAGGAAGGCAATCGCTTAGTAGTGGGGGTAGGCAGTGCCCTTCATTCTTATATTTGGGATGATGCTCAGAAAACACTGGATCCTTGTTCTTTTTGCCCAATCTTTGATGTGGGAGGCTACATCTGTGCTGTAGAAGCAACTCTGAATTTCCAAGTTGCTGTTGCCACTGAGCTTCCTCTAGACAAGATCTGTGGCTTAAATGCTGGTGTTGCATTTGAAGTTCCAGCGAGCATTGAAACGGAGTCCTTCCCCTCGCAGTCCAGCTTATGCGGTGAGGAAGAGTATTCCATGGATGGGGGGAAAAAGTCACTGGACTCTGAGAAGCCCCTGTCTGTTGTTACATCTCCTGTGGATCTAACTCACATACTTTCTAGCAAGCAGGGTGCCGATTCCAGTCCTCTTCTTCATCTGAGGCCCAAGGACTACCTAACGGGAAGTGGCCAAGATTCTTCACATCTCATCTTGGTGACTTTTGAAAGAAAGGTTACCTCTACCAAAAAAGTTAGCATCCCAGGCATTCTGGTTCCTGATATAATGGCGTTTGATGCCAAAACTCAGACTGTATCGGTTGCCTCCAATACTTGTAACGTTATTTTAGTCTATTCACTGACTTCATCCAATTTACCCAATATTCAACAAATTCAGCTAGAGAAAAATGAGAAACCAAAGGGTTTGTGCTTCTTGACCAATAAATTATTACTGATACTGGTTGGAAGACAAAAATTCACTGATCCTGCATTTCTTCCCTCTTCAAGATCAGACAAATATATGATCCGATTGATGATTAAGGAACTAATATTTGAAATGAGTCCTTCAACATCTTCATCAGTTAGTGGGAGCTCCAATTTGAACCTTTCAAACCTACCTCATGATCTCTCTGCAGATGTTCACCCTCTCAGCCGTGGACTCTTGATACCAGATCGTGCTGCCATTCACTCCCCTACCAGCAGAAGGAAACTCATTGAGGAAATTAAGAGTCCTGTTTATGAACAAAGCTTGTTGTTGAATGTGAGTGACCTCAAAGATAAAAAGATTTCCATGAATTTTCCTCCAGGCCTTGAGTCTCTCGATGCTGAACCAGTTAATCGGACTGTGGCACTGTCTGCCACGTCACTGGCGTTTTCTAACAAGCCAACATCTCCAAAAAGGCAGACAGATGCAGCTTCCAAAATACCAAATTCTTACAAGAATAACCTATTAAGTGAAAAGGAGGCGAGTTACTTTTCGAAAAATGTAGAAAAACTGTCTGGTAACTTCACAGAATTACAGCATCGTGTCTGTGAATTAACTGAGCTACTAAAATCTGGGAAGAGAAATCTTCCAGTCTACCCATCTTCTCAGGAACCCGCTTTTATTAACATCACCTGCCAGGTAATTTTAATATTGGAAGCCTTAATGGTAAGATCTGGTTATGGATGTATGTTCTTTGTATGGATTTAAAACACAAACTCTTCTCAGATAATGCTCGGGAAGGATGACATCCTATGGATGTTTAGTACGTGCAAATTCGGTACGTATGAACAATCTCGCTGCATGCAGGTGAACCTGATAGGAGTCTTATTTAGACTTCTGTAGGCTTCACGTAAGCCTGGCTTGTTTTTGTTGTCCTTCTTCCCTACTGTTCCTGTAGTTATACCTCAATCCCTCTTTACAATTCTTTTAGAATTAGGTATTTGTATTTTTCTCTGATGGGAGATAGAATGAGGGAAATATTTCAGGTGATTTTTTAAACTAAACTTAAACTAATATATCTAAAATTATTCCCATTTCAGATGGATGCTGTAGTGGTGCTTTCATTCTTGCACAGCTATCTGTACCAGTGGTAAAACCAGAGCATTTCTGANAAAAAAAAAAAAAAAAAAAGACCACTGTGACGTAATGGTCAATAGGATTAGATTTCCGTCCTGCTCCTGCAGTGAGACGAATATTACAAATCCCGTGACTATGCAGGCTTTCAGCGTTTTTGAAGCAATGTCCTACTGGGGAGTGTACAGCTCCCTGTCCCCACCTCGCACCGGGCTGAGCTTGTTGGCTCTGACCCAGGCAGGCGTACCACCTTCTGCCCAGGGGCTGGTGGGACTCCAGAGAAGACACGTGTGACGGTTCAATTGCAGAATTTAAGACTTGTGTGAAGTTCCAGGAAGGTAATGTTCTTCCTAGGCAACTTCCGAAGCTCTCTGTTTAGAAATTTAGACAGGTGAAAATTTCCATGTATGGGAATTGGTATAAATCTCCCGTCTTCCTATGAGGACAAAGCAACAAGAAGCTTTGGCTCTGAAACGGAACTGTTGCTAATTAGTATTGAGAGCACCGTCTGAGAAGGAAAGAGACCCTTAGGGACACAATAGATAATTCCATTAACATAGCTTAAAAATGGATTTAAAGTCAAATTTCACGTGAAAGACACTTTCTTTGGCTGAAAGAAGGCACTTCCAAATCTCATGCTAGAAAGTGTAAGTTACCTGATTATCAAAACATGGCACAAATCTGCTGTCTCGTTTAGAATTCAGATTAATAAAGGTTAGTCAATATTCAAAGTCATTTAAACTGCTGTTTTCCTTTCTCCTTTTCCAGCTCTCATTTTTCAGCTTTATTATTGCAAAAAATTATTATTCTCAACTTTTGTAGCATTGGCTTAGGTCCTAGATCATATTCCCTCACTCTCTTCACTGTTTTCCATTGCAAACATTTAATAATTGTAATAACTGTAATTTTTCTAGGTTTCTGAAATCTTAATTATATATGGGGCATTACTCTGAAAAGTGAAAGTTTCCCTCAGCAAGTCTGGTGTCTCGTTTATCTGAGGTGTTTGTTTAGAAGCCTACTTTAATTTGAGGCGGCACAAATTTTTGTGACATTTTTATATTCGGCTCTCTTTTTACGTATAGTTTGAAACTGAGTTACTTATCAGCTTGCCTTGGTGTTCCGAGAGCTAGATCAGCTATGCTTGTGTTGGGGGAACTTTGCAAATTAAAGTAACGCTACAGTTTTGCCTACGTATTTTGATCACTGATGATTTGTGGCAAGAAAAGCATTTGACTTTTGAATTACAAGTGGCATTGGAAATTCTGGTAGTAGGAAATTCTGGAATAGTATTTTAGATTCAGAAATCGTTACCAGGCGAACAGGGATCCTCACCTCGTGTGCTGAGCCCTGATTGTTTCTCTACTACCCAGGCTGTATTTTACAAAATGTTGAGGAAACCCAAAATGTCCCAAATGAGCAGTGTCTTTGAGAGGGCAGAGTTCATCAGTGCAGGGGGCAAAGAGCATGTGTGCATCTCCAACCTCCCCCCCACCATGCGCCCTCCTTGCGGGTGGATGGGTCTGTCCACAGCATGGAAAAGGAGTCGGAATTTACTGTATCATGGTTTTGTCATGACCCAGAGATGCTATCAAGGCTTCCCTGGGAAGTGACGTGGTTGTGTGAATTGTATCCTGTGCAAAGACAGAGTTTGTAGTTTTGGTAACAACTGATCTCTTGCAGATTTTTAAACTGCTTTGCTCTGCCCCGTGGGGGTTAGTCTTTGAAGACGCTTTTTGGATTTTAAGGCTTGGGGCAGTGATGGTCAGAGGTGAGACAAACAAGCCCTTCTGATTTGTTAGTCCGTTCCTCGTCCCGAACATTCATGGGCAGGAGTTCTCACCTCTTCTTAAGCTGTGCATCAGGGAGGGGGGGGGATGGAAAACCTGCAGCTTTAAAGACTCCCCAGGAAAATGTCCCTCACCGGTGGGAGGGTGAGAGACAGGATTGCGCTGTGGGTGAAGCTCGTGGTTGCTTCAGCAGCAGTTTATGACTTCCTTTCCTGTCATTCTGACACATGCTGAATTAGCAGAGTTACTTGCTGCTGTCACTCACATCATCTCTTTGAGAGCTGAGACTTGGAAGTATAAATCTTGCAAATGGGTCTGAATGAATCTAGCATTTGACTTTCTTTAAATGATGTAGTTGAAGGCATGTCTGTGATCCTGTTTTGATTTATGCCATTTTGACATATCTGCTTAAATGTACATCACGGTATCTAATGATTCTTTCTTGAATTTACAGAAGCAGCTTTCCAGAAGTGATTCAGATGAAAGACGAGCTGTTATTCTTTGTGATGGTAAACTCCGCCTAAATATAGTCCAGCAGATATTCAATCTCTCTCTTGTAGAAATGCAACATGGTATGTTGTAATTATCCAATAATGCAAACACTTCAAACACGCGCGGCATTCTCAGTGAGCAGTAGCAATATCCATAATCCCATCTGGAAAAAAACCCCAAGCAATACATAATGAAAGATTATGAACAAAAGCTTGCTCATTTGTTTTATAACATAAAGCTTCTTCTCTGGGCTTCTACTGAGAAGAATCTTTGCTCTTTTTTTTTTTTTTTTATAATGTAAACTTTTTTATGTATTGATACCCCCTTAGCAAGTAGGTAATTATACAGGAAAATTACTGTCACCCAGTATTTTATTTATGTTTTCAGCTATTCTAAATAGAGAAGTCTGAGTAATGAGGAGATTAGAGTTGACTGGTGGTTTTGGCATACAGTTTTCTATATTTTAATCTGTAGTTCCAGCATCTGGTCTCCTTTACCAAAATCCTCTAGTTTTTTATAAACACAAAAGTAGCTCTATAAACTTTAGCAGAGCGTTTCACTTCAGTTTTTGCTGTGAAGAAAACTACCTTTCTTATTGCTGTGGTCTTCTCTGCTATTACCTGTTCGTCCCACGCAGGTCCTGCGTGTCTGTGTGTGTGTGTTAATCCTAAGTGTCTTGCGTTTGGCAAAGGTAGGAAACACGCTTCTGGGATACGATCTTCCACCACTGCGGATATTCTCTGAGCTGTGTTCCAGCTACTTCCCTCCCGGGCCTGCTGCCTGCCTGCTTGCAGATCACTGAGCACCTGTCCCAAAGCCTTAAGGCTGCTCTTCTTGCCATTGTGCAAGTTTTATTTTTCTTTAAGTAGTTGTTGGAATATATTTAGTATTCCAATAGCTAGATAAAAATGTAGTGGGATAATTCACTAGCAATTGAATCTTGAAAATGTCCTTACCCCTGTCTTACGTTATCCATTGCAGGATCCGTTAGCTGCATTGGAACACGGTGACTATTTTAATAACGTTGTGGCACAACCCAGAAACGTGTGATAGATGCAGCGATAGCAGTAGGCAGTTTTGTAGGTACTGATTTCTTAATTTTTCAGACCTGAATTTTATTTTGAGCTATGAGATTTGAACGACAACTCTTTCTGGCAAGAAAAATGTCCCCATTGCCTATGTTAGTTTTGACTTCTCATTTTTAGCTTATAAATGTAAACTTAACAGAATTGGTTGCCCGGGAATGAGTAATCATCACGTATTTACTAGATAAATTTTAAAAGCAAACAGTGTTACAGTAGGTTTCTTTATTAATTTTACAGACATTACTAGATAAATGGGCAAAGTAGGAATGGTATTTTCAAATTCCTGAATTGTATTGATTTTAAAGTTTGGTCCAAATGAGATATTAAGCCAAAAGATTAAAGGGTTGCATGCTTTTAAGCTACAATCTTCTCATGACCTTACTTGTGACATGAAGTTACGTAATGTACATTTACGAACAGCTGGAAATGTTTCTCTGAATTCCCTCACCCCCCACAAGCT
The DNA here is from genome assembly GCA_003993805.1 of Himantopus leucocephalus. Lineage (NCBI taxonomy): Eukaryota > Metazoa > Chordata > Aves > Charadriiformes > Recurvirostridae > Himantopus > Himantopus leucocephalus. Next base: position 112,639,464 of record RSEF01000003.1, read on the forward strand.
CCATTTTATTTCTTCATCAACTTAGCGGATACAAGTATGAAAATTTTCTGGTTTATATGAATTGGTAGAAGTCAGTGTTTTGGATTCAGTAAACGATTTCAAATTGTAAAAATAATGCTAATGATGATGTGAAGCCAAGTAGCAAATGGACCAGAGAGGTGGGGTTTGCACAGTGTAGTACAGTATTTCTTCCTTGTGTTTATTGTAATTAATTGTATTGAAATTACATAATAGAAGTGGTTTCTAAATTGGTTTTATGATATTAATTTGTCGTTTAATTTAATAATTGTCTGCTTTTTACAGTATCTGCACAGCTTAAGCACTGGGAAGTAGCTTATGAATACCTAATTAAAACCAACTCTGGGTGCTTATGAATTCTATTCAGAATTTCATTCCTCCTCCTTATTTGAAGCGAGCATTTATTATAGTTTTGTCTCCTAGTGGCAAAATTGGTCAGAAAGCTCTTCCGCATAGTTGTTAACTGTCTTTTATTTTTGAGATTATACCACCCCGTACTTCTTTTTTTTTTTTTTTCCTAGAAAAACTTTAAACATACAGAAGCATTTAACTTTAATTTTAGAAGAAACATGTTTTATACCTTAAACATACCTGATTACAGGAAAACTTATAAACAGACGTTTATGTGTCATCACAGGGTCATCTTGGATTGTTCTCACAGCGGACAGCGAGGGCTTCGTTCCGTTAATGTTTACATCCATGGAGGAGATAGTCGTAAGAGATGCCAGTGCAAAAGGCTACAGTGCCCGTTCTTCCAAAACCTTGGACATCATCAGTTCTACGGAAGGGTGCAGACCCGCTTCTTCTGAAAGTCTGGATATCACGAGTTCTTTGGAAGTCCTCAGAGACTGCTCCTCCAACGCTTTAGACAGCAGCAGTGCTTCAGAACAGCCCAGCAGTAAAATGTAATTTTTGACAGTGATTTTGTAATGCCCGTCTTAACGATGGGAGACTTTTAAACTTACTGTGTAGGACTGCAAATTCTAAACAACAGTCTGTCTCAAATCTCTGTCGGATTTCTGTAATTTTTTTGTTGCATATCACTGTAAATTATTTATTTGATCCTTGGAAACATTAACTTTTTTTTCTACTGAGCAGTGTTTTTTAAATCTGCCTCTTGCAGTATAGACCAAGTCTTTGTATCAGTGGTTAAAAACGCGCGTTCTTACAAGCTTCTGAGCTAAAGTTTCCATCTTGGTTTTTAACATGTTGGTGTTTTTAGATGATAGTAAACTTGCATAATAAAGAAACCCTTGAAAACGCTGTGTTGTCCCCCATTTCCTCACTTCTGTTGAAGCCTGAACCACCCCACTGTTGGTTAGAAATAGCGCCTGCAGAAGCGCCTGTGGGTTTGCACTGGTGTTACTAAGGCTCTAAGCGCTGGTTTAGGTAAATGGAGTTTGGGATGAAGTATGGTCATGTGGAATATCCACAGTGTGCAGAAGCAAGACCCTTTTCCCCTGCTGTGCCCACTGATAATGCCTCCCTGTGTGGATTTGGGGCGGTGGCTGTCACGTGTGTCACCGTTTGTGGTGGGTTGAGCCCAGCTGGCAGCTGAGCCCCCACCCAGCTGCTGGCTCACTCCCCTCTGCAGGATGGGGGAGAGAATTGGAGAGGCAAAAGCAAGAACAACTCATGGGTTGAGACAAAGACAGTTTAATAGGTAAAACAGAAGCTGTGTTAGAAAAATAACTTCATTCAGTACTTTGCAGTGGCAGGCGGATGCTCAGTAGCTCCTGGGAAAGGAAGGCTTCATTGTGTTGTAACGGTTACTTTGGAAAATCAGCGCTGTAACTCTGAACACCCTCCCCTTTCTCCTTTCCCCCAGTTTTTATTGCTGAGCATGACATCATACGATGAAGAGTGTCCCTTTGGTCGGCTGGGGTCAGCTGTCCCAGCTGCGTCCCCTCCCGGCTTCTTGGGGTGGGACGGAGCAGGAAAAGGAGAAAGCCTGACGCTGTGCAAACTGCTCAGCAATAGCCAAAACACGGGTGTGTTACCAACACTTTTGGTCACAGTCCAAAGCACCGCACAGACTGCTGTGGAGAAAACTAACTCTGTCCCAGCCAGACGCAGAACATCATCATAGGCGTAAAATGACTTTAGTTACATTTGAATAATTAAACATTCGCTAGTTAATACTTCTAAACATCTGTTGTCTTCATATTGACTTTTTTCCCTATTACCTTTGAAATAATACTGTTAATACTAACAATACATCTGTTTTAATTTTCATAGCTAATACATCTTCAATACATCTGTTTTAATTTTCATAGCTGAACGGGCAGAAGGGAAGTCCAATAACTCATTACCTTGAGAACATCCGATTTAAAGGCTGACAGAAGAAAATGTTCTACGGGCTTTTGTAGTGAGAGAGAGAAAGAGAAAAATGCAAAGGTGAAATTTAGAAACCAGCACAAGTTTATGTAGCATGGACTGCAGCACTGCAGACACGACAGTAATCCAAGATTGCTACCCATAAAATTAAAGCGTGATAACATTAAGCAGTTTATCAGGCTTTCACAGTGGCACTTACTGCGTGAGAAGGAATCGAGTGACGAGATTATAGAATTGGAGCTGCTGTCTCGGGACTAATATAATCTCTTTTTTTTTATTGCCTATTTGGGAATTTAGCTGCTGTCAAAAAATCATCTGTCCACAAAGTACAATATTAAAGACACATGAGCGAAAGCTGCAAAGAGCACTCAGTGTTGTGTGGTGCAACCAGAATTTAACAGCTTTTGATGAACAGGGGAGGAGGAAAACAGGCAAAAAAATGCGGCGATTGTGGGTTTCATCCTGTCCATAACGAGCAGCTGTTCTCAGTAATTGCCACTGTTCAATCAGGAGGCGGTCCGCGATCACCGTTACTCTTACCAGAAAGGAATGGAATTCAGAGCCTCGGCACTGGGTGGGTGTTCAAAGCGGGTTGGGCGCTGGGGATGCTCCATGTTTCTTCTCAGCCGCCTGACGGTCCGTTTCCATGCCAGTTCCTGGTCCCAACGTCCCACTAACCCGCGGGAGGAGAGGGTCAGGGCTGAGTGCGCTTGGCTCTGCAGGAACCTTCTGCCACCTGCGCTGCCCCGTTCACCCTGGGAGGGCACCTTGAACGGCACGTGCCTCAAATGCTGCTTCTACAATTTCATTATGCAGCCAAACTGTGTATAAAAATCAGCTGTTTATTTTGGAATTGTTATATATTTGTATTAGTTCAAGGCTGGCGAAAAGACAGCGTCTCCCACCAGAAGCATGCCCAGTCTCAGGCTGCACCAGACGGATTTGTAGGACTCCTCCATCTCCCCAGGTGAGCACCGGAGCGACACGCACACAGGGCATCTCTGTGTCGGGCAACTAGAGCAGACACAGCAAGTGCAAGTCACCCACTGAAAGCTGTTAATAGGTTGGTGACGGGATTACGCTAGTTCTTCACGGTGTGTTACCTGCGTGTGGACAAATGCCGCGTTTGAAATATAACCCTACGAATCTCAGCAGAATTAAACCCTCACATTAAGAGAACTGCTTATTTCTAATCTAGAAGTATTTTCTAAACCTATGGGCTGAATGTTAAACAAAGGCCCAAATTGCTGAAGCTGTATCAAGCACAACACTAACTGTAACGAGACTTGACTTTTCAACACTCAAAACTCCGGGGAGGGATGTGAAGCCGCTGGAAGTCACCATGGTCTAAGGCAGGGGGCTGGGGGAAGGAACTAGCCGAATCTGCAGCCAAGGCTGTTGCTCTCTTGCTGAGGTACCGTTGGTAAATTAAGTACTTTTTCTATTTCAGCTGAACTGTAATATGGGTTAATAACAACCTTTTGTATAGGTTATGTGAGGTGTAATGATACAAGTGTGCCAAATGTTATTTATGAATAAACTTAGTGGGACAACCAGCTTAATTCCCCCAAACAGTTCCTCAAAAGGGATAGAAAAGATTACATTTAAAAAAAAAAATCCCACACATACATACACAAAACCTTAGAGATTTATACTTTGTTTTAATTACCATCTCTCATCTGAAAAAAGAGGGAAGAAATTAGTGCAAAACTGGTTAGAAACAAAATCTTACTCGTGTGCATTGTTATGTAGAATCACAGAATGGTTTGGGGTGGAAGGGACCTTGAAGAACATCGAGTTCCAACCCCCCTGCCCTGGGCAGGGACACCTCCCACCAGACCAGGTTGCTCAAAGCCCCATCCAGCCTGGCCTTGAACACCTCCAGGGATGGGGCACCCACAACTTCTCTGGGCAACCTGTGCCAGTGTCTCACCACCCTCACAGTGAAAAATTTCTTCCTGATACCTAATCTAAATCTACCTTCTTCCAGTTTGAAGCCATTCCCCATCATCCTATCACTACATGCCCTTGTAAAAAGTCCTTCCCCAGCTCTCCTGTAGGCCCCCTTTAGGGACTGGAAGGGACAGGAAGGTACCTTCAGGACAGCTTCAGGCTCGCTCCTGCTGTGTGAAAGCCTGAATTCTGGGAGCTGCATTTGAAGCACAGTTCCTAATTTACCTGGTTTTAAGTCTTTTTCTGATCTTGGTTTTCATTGTGTCCAATTTCCCTGTGTCCACAGCTGTAGATGTTACACGTTGATACCATGACGATGAGGAAGGGTGTGTCTGATGTACATAAGCTTGGGGACAGGGACACGTATACAGCAGGAGATAAAAAGCACCTGATGGAACTTCCCTTGATGTTGAAGAGAGAGACGTTGTTACTCTCGGGTTTATGTCCAGAAATGCACAGCTAATGGTTTTCAAAATCTCTGATGAAATGTTATTAAAAACCTTATTTTCATGTATTGACTTTTCATTTCATTCTCTTTTACTGAAACTGCTGACAGTTCTTGATTGAATGTGGAGTTTGTTCAAATCCGTACAAAGCAAGCCTGTGCTCTCAGTGCCTTTGAAAAAGATAAAAACTTAAATGAATTTTTCTCATCTCAAATCAGAGACTTCTATTCTGTTTACAATGTCCCTAAACTTTAAAAGATGAATTAACATTCATAAACCAGATAATAACGTGAATGTCCTTTTATCTGTTGCATCCTTTAGGTCTAAAAGCAACCACTAAAAGAACTTGCAACACCATTCTCGCAATTAAACCTTATTAAAATAAAAGGTACAAGAAAACTACCATTTCGATGTCACAAAAATGAATTAGCCTGGGATAACGTGAATTTCCTCATAAGCACATTTTCAGATGCACACATTGCTATGCTGGCTGTACGCTAATATGGTCATTATATATGATGTGTCTAATTGTCAGGTGTAGTTAATAGCTTATTACTTCTATATTCTAATATATCTTCCAATTACAGGTATTATCCATGTCCTCCATGGAATGTATCTGGAGTTTCAGCATTATCATGTTCTTCGTATGTCTAACATCCATAAACATCCAGCAGGAGCTCTGAGCACCAATGCCAACCGGACAACGGAGGATCGTCCCCTCTCAAAGCAGCTTCCCAACCAAGGGCCACGGTTCAGCAGTTCAGAGCTGGGGTCTCCCATGGGGTGAGCCAGACGCTCAGGTGAAGTTAAGGAGCCGATAACCATCTTCCCTCAGAGCTCTAATGCCTCTGCTTGAGCTCTGTGCTCATGGCAGTCCTCTGGCTGCTGGCGAGCGTTAAGTTGGAGACCAAATTAATGGCATTGAAAAGGTGCTGTGGGAGTTTTTAAAGAATAATTTGAAGCCTCGAAGAATGATGTCTTCTTTACATCAGTCAGCTGTCCTTGGGGCAGCTTTGTTGGTGGCTCTGCTGGTAACCTCTGTTAGAAGTTTCTCCCAGTAGCATGAGACTCCAGTCCCACCGTTCCCATGTCCACCAAGCAGCTGCAGAGCAGTCGCAATTAAAATGGACTGAGCTGCATGGAGGTTTTCTTTCAGTTTTAAAAATCACTTTTGTTGTTTTCAGGAAAAAAACACCTTTTTTTCGCGTGTTCTGAAATTCATCTTGGATGGTTTTATTTACTTACTGTCCACACCTCTTAATTTTCTTTTTTTTCTTATTTTTTGTTGCTCTCGTTAGCAAAGGGGGAGGAAAGGGAAGAGAGCCAAAGCCACAAAGTGCAGTAGCAACCACCGCCTAGACCAGTAGATGACAAATTATCTCATCCAAAGACCCTTGTCTCTTCCATTCTGCAGAATGCAAGAACACAGCACCCAGTAAATGGCGTCTCACAGCCAGACATCAAAGACATAAAAAAATCAAAGCTTCTTGAAGCCAGAAACCTTAAAAATCAAGTATAGCTTCTGCTCCCAAAGTCCCACCATGTTCCATTGCTTTATCCCCAGTGGGAGTGTTACGCTTCAGCAGCAAATCCAATCATTCATCCTCAGCTACCAGCTGTGAGTTTTCCAAATGAAACAAGTGGAGAAGAAAAGCGGAGAGGTACAGGAGCAAGTTGGAAAGTGAGGGGTTTTTTTCCTCCATGCTATGCGGGCAGGTGCTGTGGTGCTGTGCTTCCTTTACCCCAAGCAGCTCCTTTTTTTTTTTTTTTCCCTCATCACGCAGTGGGATTCCAACCATGACTGGTGGTGGGAAGAATCATCTTCCAGCAGCAGTCTATGCCCAACACAAAACGGATTTCATGGATTAAACCTGTTGCCTACTGTCCCCGGTTTGTCCCATGAGATCCAAGTCCCTCTTTCCTATTAGTCTTTTTTACTTCTCCAGGGACATCTGGCTCTCTGGGGACCCTGAGCAACCACCTGAGTGGGGGCCACAGGCACACCAGTGTTCACCAAGTGCCACCACGAACTACTCCAAAACTATGTCCAGTTTCAATTAATTTCTGGAATAACTCAGCCTGCCCTGCAATATGTCTCAGTCCTGGATTTATCGTACAGTTTATAGAATCACAGAATAGTTTGGGTTGGAAGGGACCTTTAAAGGCCATCTAGTCCAATCTCCCTCCACAATGAGCAGGGACATCTTCAACTAGATCAGATTGCTCAGAGCCCTGTCCAACCTGACCTTGAGTGTTTCCAGGGATGGGACATCTACCACCTCTCTGGGCAACCTGGGCCAGTGTTTCACCACCCTCAGTGTAAAAAATTTCTTCCTTCTATGTAGTCTGAATCTTCCGTCTTTCAGTTTAAAGCCATTACCCCTTGTCCTATCACTACAGGCCCTGCTAAAAAGTTTGTCCCATCTTTCCTGTGGGCCCCCTTTAGATACTGGAAAGGGCTATAAGGTCTCCCTGGAGCCTTTTCTTCTCCAGGTTGAACAACCCCAAGTCGCTCAGCCTGCCCTCATAGCAGAGGTGTTCCAGCCCTCTGATCATTTTTGTGGCCTCCTCTGGACTCGCTCCAGCAGGTGCATGTCTTTCCTGTGCTGAGGGCTCCAACTCCTGTGCTGAGTTTCCTTTACTCAGGTCCACCCTGTAGGCAACAAGTACAACACTGTCTGCTGGCAACCAGAAAGAACGCGGTGGGGTCTGAAAAGAAAGGTGAAGGAAAAGAAAGACTGACCTCTGGTTCCCTTTGTGTATCTTGCATGAGTTCCTTACGTACTACAGCCTACGCTCACCTACTGGTTCTCCTCATTCAGAGCGGGTCTATCAGGCACTTCCTAACTGGCTTGGCAGAGACCAAGCCTACAATCAGTACTCACAGCACCAGGACCAAAACACATTCCCTTCTGTGCCATGACACGGAGAAGGCCGATATCCCAGAATGTTTTCTAACTGTGCCCTCTATCAAGCTCCCCGTTATTTCAGTTGCACACCCAGAATAATTAAGATACGTCTTTCTTAGCCTTCACAGCACTGCTTCTGCTGACTGTCCACTTCCAGGGAATCCTCCAGCACTGAAATTCCACCCTGTTTGCCGCAGTCGCTGGTCGTCTCTTCGGTAAAGTTGCTGCTTTTTCCATTAATCTGCTTTTGTACAAAGAGGGACTCAGGCAGGGGACCAGGGAGGGACAAGCTGAGTGTGTGAATTTCTGGTAACCAGGAGGTGTTAACTGGTTCTCCGAGTCTCCTCTGCTCTGCATGTGGCATTTGCCACATCCGACATCTTTCCACCCAGTCATCGAGTCAATCCAAGAGCCCTTAGGAGAGGATTGCAGGGTGTTTTTAGGGAGCTTGTTTGTCTTATAGCTTTTCTTTCACCACAGCAGGTCACTTTGGGAATTCTGGAGTTTCCCATTCTCTCTGCCTGGCCAGCACAGCATGGCTGAGACTTTGCCAGGAGTCTGGAGATGGCTACATTTTGCATTCATCCCACACCGATGTCAGCAGGTACATCTATGCACCGACACTCACAACCCAACGTGGCTGGCACCAGCAGAACCGCTGAAGCGGCTGAATGTGGCAAATGTGGAGATTCTTCTTGATGACTTTGAAGATGGCCAAAAGGTGAGTTTTGGAAACACAAGGGAAATACTTCCTCATGGTCTGCAGCTGATTTGGACAGAAACTTCTCAGCCAGAGTAAACCTGGTTCCATCATCATGATGACAAGCTGGTGACCTGAGTTGGCCCTAGGCAGGTGAAAACATCCTCTAGGTAAAACAGAGATGAAAGTCCATGATGGTGAATACTAAAGTGCGAAGGAAATCCTTTTGATCCTTTGCTGAATGTAGATGATATATGTACTTCAGCAGAGATGAGCTGGCAGGGGATGGGTGCTGGGTCTCCAAAGTGTACCTCCATCAGTGAAGCTGAGCAAGTGACCATCACCTCCATCGGGCCTGAGCAATCAATCCTTCCTCATCATCTACAGCACAGTGCAACAAAAATGAGGACAGAAAGCTGAAGGGCATAGCTGAAATTCATCGTCTTGTCTAACATAATTCGGGACAAGAAATAGATCAGGAAATTAGATTTATTTCTGCTTCCACACTTCCAGAGCCAACATTGACGTTTCCCTGCCATCCAACAGCACTACTGCTCTCCAGGTCAGGTTAGAGACTGCTGCTTTGTAAACGCCTCTGAAATTATACTGAGGACACAACTTCTCTGCAGAGTGCCACAGCTCTAGGACCATTCTCCCCTGCTTCTTTGTTCAGCTCTGTGTCATGCCAGTTTGTGTCTTCAGAGACTGTAAATTCTCAAGTGCAACATAGCAAAAACTCTCCCCCTCTGCCTCAGGGACAGACACATGCTGCTGCTTTGTCTTTTGAATGAAGCTTCCCAGTGAATTAGCATCTGTGTTATGCAGCAGATTTGGTGCTTAATGATGTGAAAGCTCTCTGATTTCATACTCTAAGCCTATAACATATACACATTTTTTGTAACCATAATACTCATCACTCTTCCTAGGTATCTGAACCATGGGCTTGCAGAGAGTTAAGTTAAAAAAAAAGCATTCAGTGCAGCATGAGGAACTTGTGATCTCAAAAGCCGCAAGCAAACAAAACTCCCTCCCTCACCTGCCACTTGTATGAATCCAGCTGACCCTTCCATCAATCGGTCTACAAGTTTTCTGAAGGGAAAGACACTATTGTAACACTTTGAGACTGGTTTTTACATGACTATGTTATAAAATTCATACGAGGTATGTGATTGACCACTATACACTAGACTGGTACTGGCTGTACCCTACTGCGTGAGACTTTGAACTAACTTGTCTTCTCTTCCTCATCTTCAAAGACGTGGACAACACATACCGGGTCTTAAAGGACCTGAGTTTCCCTTATGGAAACTCCTCCTTTCAAGAAGATTGATTTATTTTTGCATTTTCTATCTACAGCCCAGAAAGGCAAGTATAAAAGGAGATGAGCAAGCGATATTTGGAAACAAAGTATGGACACAAAAAAGCAAGGTTTGGCTTTAAAACATTGTCTGATTCAACTACTGGAATGCAGAAGGCGAATAGAGACATGAGGATGCAGCAGGGATTGAACCTAGCAGCGATTCTTACGAGGTGCAGGAGTGACTTAAGGAATTAGTACTCAAATCTACAGAGCCCTTCCTGAAAACCCAGTGACCTGTCACTGAAGGTCCCAGCCTTCCGGGACTCCCCAGGGACAGACGTCCGAGGTGGTATTCACCTATTAAAGCGGGGGACTCAGCACAAGTCATCTAATCCACCTAAGCTGTGGCAGGTCAGCAAGCTCAGGGACAGACAGGGTGTGGAGAACATGGTTAGCAGAAGACACGGCTGATGATGGTGGCTAACAGCAACCCCTTCCAACAGTGCCTGACGGGGAACTGCAGCTCGCCTACGTGGTTAGCTATGACCTGTGGTGAGACTGCCACCAGCAGTAACACTCAGGAAGGTGGTATAACCTGGGAAGGTTTCAACATTATTTTTAGGCAGAAAGTCTAAAGGGGGATGAAACTGGAAGACTAGTGCCTCGCTCAGCCGCTGACTATACCAGCAATCAGACCAGTATAGAAGATTTGGGCTGCCATCACTACACTTAAGCAAGTGCAAGGAATGGGCATGGTTTGCCTTACCAGGGACTATCTGGTGACACGTAACTCCATTATCCTTTTCTTTTCTTCCACTATTTGTGTAAATCCATTTGTTGGAACTGCTTGCGTGCAGGTGGGGACGTGCTGTCCATTAGGCACCCAGCTGGTTTAATCCAATCTCCCATACTCTTACGACTGTATTTGGGTATTACTTGAGTGAGAGCCCCCGGGGATTGAACGTGGCCCTTGTTACTGCCAATCAGTGCAAGGCGGGAGGTTTACATTAGATTAGCATTTAATCTGAATGGTCGTCAATATAAGAATCTGCTTCTTTCAGTCACATGTTCTGAATGTACATAAGGCATACACATCATTTAAAACAGACAAGGAGACATACAAAGTTCATTCATTTTACAGCACCAACACTGAGCCCTAAAAAAAGAAAATTACCAAAAAAATCTTACCCTGCACTTCCTCTTCCATTCTTTTTATTTACAAAAATACATTCATTTTCTTAACAAAAGTACAATTCTGATAATCAAATAAAATAATAAGATTTTCAAAATATAAAAATACTAATTTACATTTCATCTACGGAAGCTTTCTATTTTATTTTGGCAGCTCCCATTACCGCTACCATATGCAAAGTGAGGACTGAGCACATCTCTGTTAGATAATTATCACATTATCTCTCTGGAGAAGAGGAAAGCAGTTTACAATCAACTCAGTTTACTTAGCAAGAGACTGAATTCAGGCTGGGTGTTGTGCAATTTAGAGGCAACTGCACAACTGATCTAGAAATAATATCTTAAGCCACATTCAAATTACTCCAATCAACCACAGCCAGCAGTTTCTGCAACCCTTTTATCACTGGGCTGAGTATTCGGCTTATGTAAACTGACACGGATCCACTGCCTTGTAGCTACAGATTTATAGCAGCTGAAAACATAACCCATTAAAAAACATTAACAGCCTTTACTGGGACTTCTGGTTCTTGTTAAAGAAGACTATTCAGCAATTCACAAGTTTTACAGAATAAATCAACCCCCCAAAACTGCTCTCTATGATGTTTTGGAGCTACATAATATTACTACATAACTTACCTACTTCAAAGTGCAGTAAATCTGCTATTTCAAATTCCATCAGACTCAAAATTGTAAACAGGCTTACGGTTTTTATTGTCGTAAACACATATGCCCCAGGCATACAAATCTTGATTTGTCGAAGAACCAAAACAAAACAAAAAAACCAATCCAGCCTTTGATGTCATTTCAACCCAAGTCTTAAACATAGTTAACTCTTACTCACAGACACTCAAAATATATCCTTAAAAGCTCACTCATGATTAAGCGTTTTGCTGAATTAGGACAGTTCATTAGGCCTTAGACTTCAAACTTGCCTGAAAAGGTTTCAGTATTAAACTTAATGAGACACTCAGTGGACGCACTGATTTTACTTCACAGTGTCTTTCAGTAAAAGTTTCCAGACTCCGGTCGCAGCACTGTGAGTCACTTCCCAGATGGCCCTGAGCAAATTACTTGCGGTCACTGCCTCCAGTGACACCTGCTGCAAACAGTGGCAAGCCAGTCCTCCAAAGGCACTTCTAGTACAAAATAAAGGCACCCTCCCACGTATTCATACAGTGAAGCCAGTGGGCTGTAAATTCCTGTCTTGTCTTGCACTGTGCTGATTTATTCAAGGAGAACAAGCCTTCAACTCTTGGATTCATCACTCTCCCCTCCAGATTTAGATACCCCTTCAGAGTCCAGTCATTTTAGCCTGGAGCCAGCCTCTGGAGGTCTCTATCTCCACTGACTACAGAAGAAGCCCAGAATGACCAGCTCTGAACTTAAGTGCTCCAGAAAGTGCCTGAGGTTAGGTATGTCTTTCATCTACAAAATGTGTTCATCAGTGTGAATCTATAGTAGAAATGAGGTTTCAGTTAACGTACCTAAAGCACAATGACATCCCTGACTGAAAAAAATCACCATTTAAAAGTCAGGTTTAGTCTCATTATTATAAAACACTGTGCAAGCTGAGATTACCGGTCATGCCATGGTGTTTTGTGAAGCAGAGAGCCTACACCGCATGAGAAATGGGTGAGTATGATGATTACTGAAAGGCCAAAATTTACAGAAATTTGAATGGCATAGTGTAATTTTTGGAAGGGGCTACTGATTTTGGGTATCCTGAGTGGAGATGTTGACTTTGAAAATGTTAAGTACTCATTCTCTGACAAAGATCAGTTCACAGGTTTCAGAAGCGAGGAACTCCAGTAATGGGAAATGTAAGGTTCTGTTTCATACAAAATCTATAAAGTTAAATTACATCAAAATGTCTTTCAGAAAAAACTCTTCATAAGAAAATCCTCAAAACATGCCTGCATCAGTGATTTGCTTCATTTCAAAACAAAATAAATCCTAACTTTATATAGTATACTTCAGGATTCCCAAGTGCTTTCGAAACACACTAGTGTGCAATTTATAGGTAGAGATCATGTTCAAAATCCACCCCAGCCTTTAAGGGTGAAATATATCACACGAGTTAAAATTTGGGTGGTGCATCACATTTACACTTTCTTCCCTTGACCTACAAGTCCATTGAATCTCTTCTTGCAATGAGATCACAGTTTTCTGTTGATCATCAAAAAACAAACAAAAAACCCCCACAACCCTTCAATAGCTTACATTCCTGAACATTTGTAATGTCTTTTTTAGCACAGCGCATGGAGTTAGATATGTATTTTGCACAGTGGTGTGCTCTCTTGATTTCATTATTGACTGTGTCAGAATCATCCTTTATCCATTTTGATAAAATGCAAGCAGAGAAATGACCTGGCAGACTCTCACAGAGTTTGTGCGTGGGATGTGAGACTGTGTTTGGAAAGTCATTGAATTCAGAGCTTTCAGACGGAGGTGTCCTCTTTGTGGTCATCCAGGTTCTCTGTGCTTTGATGGCTCCTTCTGTTAAAAGCAGAACAGACTGCTTTTAGGTGCACAGTGAAGAGACTTCTGGCTTTTATTACTAATCAAGCTACAGTTTGGCAATCTCAAACACCTGAGAAACACCAGCAAGGTGTGGTTGTTACGGATAGTGACTAAAGTACCTAAACAGAGGGACCAGTCCCATTTTAGACTGTTTAGCCTGTCCCCTCTGGTCTGCAGCTGCCACTCAAGAAAGCAGCTGGTGCCCGAGAGGCCTGTGTCATATCTGCCAACCCCATGCAGGTATCGTAGATACCTTAGGGCAATAAATTGGTCCCAAATACCCATGCTTAGATCCTGGAGTTGATCCCTTAGCATGGAAATCAGTTTCCAATTCCAGTAACTTGGGATAATAAAAACAAGACAGAGTAACAACATATTTTGGTATTTAATCCATCAATCTGCTAGGATAGATTGTTCTTACGTATGTCCTCAGTATACCATGGCTTCACTTGACGGAGGTGGATGATTTCTATTTTTTTTGGAGAGGGAGAGGGAGGAAAGGGGATGAAGGAAGAGTGATATGGTAAAAAGGGAAAGAACAGCTCAAAGCTGTCCTTTCTTTTTCTCCTGCGATCTTTCCTGCCTACGTCTCTACATGGTTTGGATGTTTCTTATATGCCATAAACACCAAGAATGCAGTCAAGAATCCCATTTTCTTCTGTATACAAGTAAATTGTAACTATTCACATTTTCTCCAGAAATTTAATCTATGTAGAATATTCTTAATTTCTGGCTTGAAACACTGTACCACAATAGTGCTTTGTGTGACACCCCAGAAAAAAAAGTAAAATACAGCAACTGATATATCTGATAAATGGTCCTCTAAGCAGGTAGTACTACACTACAAAAATAAGATACTGGAGCATGTAATGGTACCATTAAGTTAATAATTCAGCTAATCGAGTGTTGTTTTGTTTTGTTGCAAGGAATATAGAGGTATATGTTGGTATTTAATAATTTTTTGCCCGGTACGACTAAGAGCTGTTGCAGTCACATTACTGCTGTTTGCTGCCAGTTCAAACCTACCTTAACACTTCAAGCGCAAGCTTTGTTTCTTTCCGACTTTCTTCAGTGATTGGGTAGAAAAGAAGTATAAATAAACCTACAAGGATGAGGATAGCAGGCACCGCTCCAATGAGGATTTTCAGTGTGAGGATCACATCGTCGGATTGTCTGCATGTCCCTGGCTTGTATCCAGTAAACCTAAACAAATGAAAATAAGAGTGGGGTGTGTATGTCCAAAGCTAAAAGGCACTTGCTCATCTGAAGGCCTCCTTCTTTCCCCCCAACACTCTTCAAGACTTTTCTCCCATTTTTCCTATACATCTCTTTTTTCCTTCCCCCCACTACATGCTTCAAATTTTCTTTTTCAGATCTCATTTTTGTGCTCAATTACCTCTGTATTTTCTTATTATTATTACATAACATTTAACTACTAAGAGGAGCATGGAATCCCATGTAAGGAAATTGATTAGTTATGGGTTTCCAATTAATATTCAGCGAAGTATTTAGGCTCCGCTTTAAAAGTATGCAAGCAATCTGACCAATTTCAGCAGCAATAATTAACTTTAATTTAAACACACACTTAAGCACTCTTCTCAAGATAGACAAATTTGCTCAAGTGCTTAGAGTTAGGTACACACAGTTCATTGATTCAGGGTTTCCGTGCAGTCCCACAACTGTTGATACACTCAGATTCCCATTCCCAATTCATGGAATGAGTTTATTTTCCTCTGAATATGCACCTATGAAAGCTACAGCTCATTTGGCATCACTCTGTTTTTTGTTTTCTCCCACAAACATCTGCCTTGGCAAATTGCTGGGAGCTAACTAGAATGTAATTGAAAAGGGGCTAATTGGTGAACAGCGATTTGTTTGAGGGTGTTAGCAGTAAGCATCTAAAATTCCTAAGCCCAAAATGTTCAGCCAAGCAGTGGCTGTTATTTAGCAGTTTCAGCTGAAGGCCCTGAAGGAAAGATTCTCGTTACCAAAACCTAACTTGGAGCCAAGGGCTAGACAGTACTTCAGACAAGTTCTCTTCTAAGTGTTTATTGCATGCTTGTGTGCTGTAGCAGCTACTGGCAAAGGCTGTTTCTGCTAGGTCATGCACAAAAGCAGGGCAGGAGATGGCTGACGACTTTCTCAACTGTCAGAACAAAGCAAAAGTGGAAGGAGAACACACAGCAACTTCCAAACTGACATGGTCTAGGTGATGGGCAGAGCCATGAGAGAGAGTCTGTTCCTGACTCTGATCAGTGTCCAGTTTCCTAAAACCATGCAGGAATTAGTGATCCTTTTATGATGAACAGGCCACTAGGCACCCCTGAAAGCACTCCAATCCATGTAAAGACTTACAAGCTCGTATACATAGTCCAACCCAGACGCAACAGGGAATGCACAAAGTAGCCGTATCACTTGTGGGGACCTTCATCTGCTGAGCTTTCATGTTTAGTTCTTTATTCATATAAGCCACTAAAATTTACATGAGTAATTTGGAAAGAGGAAAATCTAAAGGGACATCAGGTCTTTCTGAACTGAACCATGTTAGGGCAGGCGACTTATTGCTCTGTGGTCTGGCCTAGATGATAACAATCCCATCTTGTGGTCAGCCATCTGGAGCTGCTGGTACTTTCAGGCTCAGGGCAAAAAGGCAATTAACTCCACAGGGTAAAGGCGGAGTAACCTCAAAATGCTTTCAGAGTAGATTCACTAAGTGCAAACAGTGTTACTTACTCCAGTCCTGCTGCAGAAATTCCTAAGCCAATTCCTGCTGACATCTTGGTAAAGAAAACATAAGAAGAATAGAAAATGGTTTCATGTCCTTTTCCATGAGGATTCTGCAGGCGAAAGTTATCAACAACATCAGGCAGCATTGACCTAGAGACGAGCAAGATAAAAGAAAAACTCAAGCCAAAATGTCTTCTCAAATTCCGAACTTACCGAAAGAGTACACCCCTGCTCCTTTTTAAGATCTGATTGATGTATTCATGCAGATGAAAGAATCCAATTCAAAAAGTCCTGCTGCTGAACAGGAGGGCAAAAATCCATGTAAGAAATGCGTGACGACATATTACAAAGTAGAAAACCACTGAAAAACTATCAAACACTTGCTGGGAGGTGACAGAATTCTGTAGACTGACTGTCATTCCAATCAGAAGTTGTGATATTAAAAAAAAAAAAAAACAACAAACCCCACATTTCTTAAGATTTCAAGGGACTCTGAATTTCTGAATGGTTTCACTCTGAAATAAGCTTTTGACAAACTAACAACATTTTCAGAAACCAATGAGGCCTATCCTCTCTCTACTCCAAAGAGACTGAATTTGGTAATGGGGAATCAGAATGGAAGCTGCTCAAATGTCAATTGTGAATCGACATTTTATTTCCAATATACGCCATGATTTACTGTTGGGAAAAAAAAGGGCTTCTCACCCTCTGTCCAGAAAAGCTTAAGTCGTCTGACAGCTTATTTCAAACTATGTTTCCATGATCTCTTGGAGTTTTCAGGGCATTGTACAAATGAGTAATGCAAAACAGGTCTCTCAGCAACGGTCTTGCTTTCTGGTCAATTTGACCTGAATAATAATTATTCTCTCTGGAGAGGAAACGTCCCATTCTGCTCATCCTTAAGTAGTTTTTTTCCCCACATATTTTCAGTCCTCAAGAGCAAAGGACCTTGAATTCTCAGTTTCTTTTAATCATATCCTTGTGTTATTTGATCTATAAGAGAGGAGTGCTCAAGCAGGGATACATAGCTTGGCTTATGTTTCCTCTGCTATGTTCTTAATTGCTCAACATTAATTGATTTCGCTAACTTCATCATTCCTGTAGTTCTGTTAGAAACCAAACCTAAGCAACTGATTTACTGTTATCACAAGTTCTATAGCCACTTAGATTATTGACTCATTTACATACTCTTATGTACAAAGAGCAGCTACAGTTACTGTAGACGTAATCTGTTAACAACAGGCCAAAGTGACGTCATCGCAAATAGCCTTTATTATAAAAGCAGAAAAAGATTATTGGAAGAAATGAGAATTGCCAAATTCTGCCTCTTCTGGAGGCAAATTCCATACCATAGTACCTGCATGTAGTGCAGACATATACCCCTTTCCCCACCACAAATGTACAATTCTCCTACCATGGCAACAGAAGAGATGCTGCAATGCTCAGACCAGAGACGAAGGCCACAAAGTAAGCCAGGATCAGGTTTGGAATGGTCACTAGCATGACTGCAAAAGGAATCATCCACTGAGGAAGAAGAAAAACAGTACATCTAACTTACAGTATGCACTGCTGAACAGTATATAGATTATTGCCTTCAAAATATAAGATTATGTTACAAAACAGTTCACGCACAGCAATGCCTAACACCAGTTTCTATTCTAGGACAATGGAACCATTTAAGTTACTATTAGAGACAAAGCCATCATCACACTGCATTTCAAGGGGAGGGGCAGGGGTTCAATAGTAATTTAAAACTGTAAATATCCCATTTCACAGATCATCTTGAGTCCTGAATGAAAAAAAGTTGGCTTACACCTTCATTTCCAATGACCACTTTAAAGCAATCTAGGTACTTGGCAATAACTAAAACCAGGAAGGCAGTGTGGTTTACTCCCACTCCACACAGCCAGATACGCTCATGACATCGCACAAGTCACTAAGGCTACGCTCAAAACCAAACTAATTTGGGATGCTCAGTTTTCTGGCAGTACTTAAAACCACCAGATTTCCTCAACTTCAACTTGAGGCAATGGGCTTACAGGATTGAAAATCCACTATTTTAAATGCTGATTGAATGCACACAGCCCAGCTGTCCCATACCCATCACATGCTCCATCTCCCACGCCTATGAACCATGGGCACAGCACATGTAGAATCCAGAACCAGAGGCTTATCTACAGGGCTTTTTAATGATGGGGGATTAGTTTAACATTAAGTGTTTCAATCCTCTATACTTGCAGCTTGGGAGCTGAGGGTATGAGAAGAGCTTTCACAGAGAGTGATTCCCCTAAGCACTGCTATTTACAGTTCTGTATGATAAGTGATTCTGGGAGTCCCGGAGTCTAATCCATTATGTTTATGTTTTAAATGCATTTCCCATCTAAAGCATTTGCTCCTAACCTAAGGAGGCAGAAAATAACCTTTCCTGACTGCAAGTTCCCAGCGCAGACAGATAATCCTTGCATTAGCCCAATGTTGTGGCAAAATCGTTATTTCACCACAAGAGAGCACTCCAGCAATACAAGATTTAATGTTGCCTATAAGCAATTTTATGACTGCCTTATGCTCCACATGGGGCACCCACTCGAAACCAAAGCACTTAAACAAAAATCTAGATCAATAATAATAATCATTGTAGCTGTAATTTTCTACTGAAAGAGAAGCACGGCCCGCAGGACTGAAGCTACAATGCCCTAAAGTCTCACTCATGCAATGGTAGTGCAATCACAGGGGCAGTGTTCCTGCTGCAATAAACAGCTAATGCACCTCCTTCTTTCCTACATGTAAAGCAAATACTCCATTATTGGCACCCTGCTGCCTAGTCACAGGACTGCTGCCCCCCGAGTCACAAACAATATCCTACAGTTATCACGTGTCTTCCATCTATTCCCTGACAGAACTATGGAAGGCGACTCCACTGGGATGCTAAAGGTGGTACTGGCCTGTGCAGCAGCACATTACGAAGGGCAAATCAGGAAAAGGTGCAGCTAGGATGTGAGTGGATACGGGGATGGGAGAGTGGAGGAGGGGCTGCACAGCCAAGATTCATCCAAGGGCATGCCTCCATGCTACGCAGTGCTGATAGATGGCAAATAAACAATTGAGTATGTGTGGGGAGGTGAAAAGATTGGTGGCATTTTTTGATTTGTTTTTATTTTTTACTAAATCCTCCAAAACACACAGCCAAAAGCTATTATAGGCTAGGTTGGAAGCTGGAGTTGTGAGAGAGAGCGATCTTCCACTTTTAGACACCTTGCCAAAACCATGAACCAACAAGCTGCCACACATCTTAAAATTTCTCATGGCAACTTCACCTCCAGTCACCAGCTGGGAGACTTACTGAGTGTAAGTTCAATGTTTGCCCCATGAGAGCAGAGCAGACAATCTAAATGAACATAGCACACGGAAGCAGAAGCAAATAAACAGAAGAGAGTAATTTCTAGCCTGCGCACCAACCTGATGATGGGAAGAATCCTATCAGGGATTCTGCTTGGGTGTGACCCTGTACTTCCAGAAAGTCTAGACTTTAAACTTCTAGCAAGTTTAGATACTTAGTCTGTACTTAGACTGTTGGTCATCTCTTGTGGAGGAATGAGTAAAAAGGGAGCAATACCAGTGGAAGGAAGCCAAGACTCTTGTTGCTTATCTACCTACCCTGTCCTCTATACTCTTTCAGGGGTCTCTTCAACACAGAACCACTTTAACAGGAAAAATTAGTCTGGAACAGTGTGATTTTTTTTTCTCAGGAAACTGAATTACAAATTACATCTTCACCCTGAAAGCTGAGTAAGGTTTTGGGGAAAAAAAACTTGTTTTCTCCCCTGTCTCCTTCCCTTCCAGAAGAACATTCCCCAGTGACAAACATAGGAGCCTTAAATGATGTGATTTTATTTCACATTGAGGGAGAACAGATTAGTTGTACAGATCACACAAGGCGGTAGTATAGGAAGCCCCTGTGATGCATTGCCAGACAAAATCCATCACTGAACACACACTGAGTCCCGTGAGTAATGCCTACAAGGTGAAATAGAGAGGTGGATTTTTTTCAATCCAGCCCCCACTTAGACCATAATATAGTCAAGCAACTCGACTGTAAAATTAAGTTAGATCATGTTTACAGAGGTGCTGACAAGCTTTACAGTCATGTTAAACTAAATTTATAGAGCAAAGTTGGTTGAAGAAAGCATTTTTTGTAGCCAAGTAGACAGAGGACGAGATTTCCTAAGGAGGAAATCTGCATTCCCTGGTCCAATACTGCTTTTGGCAATTCTCTTTGCTCAAGTGGTAAAAAGAAATGAGGATGGGACTTGGATTCCAGATGCCTACTTCAAAACAGATAACGATTCAGCATATTTGGAACTTGGGTTTTAAAGTTACTTCTGATTCTTTGGAAGTCATTCTAACACACCGATTCTAATTCCAAAAATTACAACTGTTCAATTATATTGAACAATTGTCCCCAGACCTAAACTTTTCAGCTTTGTTCAGATTTTGGCATATAGCTTCAGGCTGGATTTTCCAAGTCCTCATGCTTTGTTGTGCACAAGGCAGACAATTTTTCTTTCCTCTTTCATAAGTAATTGAAGGTAAACAGGGGAAAAATGGAGAGGAACGGGCCTATACAATGACTCACTGAGGATGATGACAGAAAATTGCTGCTGTCTGCTCTAAGTGAAGGACTTAAAATAATCCATCAGAGACGAGGGCAGGCTCGCTGAGCTGGCTTTGCAGAGCTCTGTCAAAGTTAAACTAGGCTTCTTTTCTCAGGTAGGTCACCTATTTCTTTACTTCGCTAATAACGGTCCATCTCTATTCAGAGGGATGTGGGCACCCCTGCTGCCTTACTTTTTTAGAGAAGGATGCGTAACAGACTTCTGTTTCCTCCTCTGTGACTGCATTACAGATGTGGTCAACTCAGCACCATATAGTAAGACAAAACAAGCCTTGTACAACAGATAACTCATCAACCTGAGGCAACACAGATCCGAATTTATAAAACCTCATTGGGGTTTACTTCTGAGACCAGTGAAATGCAGATGTTGTGCAGATTCTTAAATAAGCTGGGATCTCCTTTCAGCATCAATCCATTTCTCATAAATTTCTCTTGGAAACTTGGAATCTGTCTAAACTTTGGTATAATGACTTAAAACAAACTCTGAAACTGAGCAAGTTTCAGGTAGCTTGAGGTTATAAGCACTTGAAAGAACTCCTGAAGTGGCTCCATTTGTCAAATGAAGTGAGCACAAGCAGATTTTTTTCTCCAAGGTTTTGCTTACCGAAATCCCACATGCTGCACACTTCTTGCCAAATCGCTGCAGAAACTTCTGCCAGAAAGGAATGCTCACAGCTGCTGATACCTACAATTGACAAAAAAACATGTCTGTACCATACTTACTGCCAGTGTCTCTGTCAGCTGAAGAGCTCACAGACATCTTTTTGTCCAGTATATTAAGGTATGAAAGGAAGATGAACTTGCAGATTCCTATTTCTCCTCATGCTTTGAGTGATTTTTTTTTTTGATTCACTATTATATATCATGAACAAAAGCTATCCATGAGAGGGTTTTCCTCAGAAGGTGGTATCTTAAAATTTCCTTTTCCTAATGTAAGCCACAGCAGTTAAAGCTATACACGAAGCAGTCATTAAAGTTCAAACATATTGCAAATACTTTGTGCTAATGTCTTTTGCCTCATGATCCAACCTTGGCAAATCATAAGTGAATTAAGCTCTACTTCATCATACAGGAAGAAAGCTGAAGCACAAGATACACTTATCTTAAGATACAGTTAGACTACATATCCCATACTACATGTTTATTCTTAGGAACAACCTGTAAGAGAAATAGTTGCTTACAGTCAACATTTCCATGTCATATACTGTAATACTCACTTGGAAGCAGCAATAACCACATACAACATAGTACCAATACACTGAAGCACTGCTGCTAATGACAGTCTTACAATTGACCTAAATTCAAATGTCATCTCATTGTTACAGTTATATTGCACTCTTTACTGACTTTAACTCTACTGTCTCTTGTCTCTCTTCTTGGTGTCCATTATTTGCAGAGCCTTAAGATACTCAACAGTCATCCCCTGCTCTCCAACATTTTGGTTTTAATCCTTGGAAAACATCTGTCTTAAAATGTGGGAAAGGAAGAATCAAAAAGGGGTAGAAAGAGTGGGAAGCTGCGACCAAGAAGTGGAAATGACATTCCCCTGAGATGGTTCCACAAAGTTTCCGTATCAAATGGGTAAGAAGTCATGCAACAGCTTCCCTGAATATGACTGCTGCAGTATTATATACGGTAAACAAATTCTCTACAAAATATTTCAAAAGTGCAGTACATGTACATCCCAGTAATTATGCAACATTAAATGTTCTACTTGTGTTTAAAGGACTTTGGTCAGAAGGATGAAAATGGCAGTTTTCAACTAATACTACTTGTAATCATAAAGTAAATCATGCAATACAGAAACAGTGAGTAACTGAGTTATAAGTATCACCTAAGCAAGCAGAATTCTACCTCTGCATGTCAAGAAAAAAGGTTCTGTAAAAGGATCTTTTTATCACACTGCCAGTTGCTCTATAGAGGAATCTTCACATCTCTGGATATTTTAAATATTTATCCTTGCAAGTTGCCTAGCCCAGAAACCTCATGTTTATGAATACACAAATTAAAGTTGTTTAATTTTCAGCATATCAGACTGGGAGAGGGGAAAAAGAAGCTAAAATTCCAGAACTTCTTTCTGGCAGTGGCTTTTGTATTTTATAGGAGCACGAAGTGACCTACAGGTAAAAGCGACAAGGAAAGAATTAAAAGCTCCAGAGCATTAATTTTTTAGTACAGTAGAGAACACCAGCTTTATTTCAAACAGGCAAAGCAAAAGATAGTGTAGCTTCTTAACAGCTCTGTCTAGACAAAAAAACCTGTTCTTGTCGTCTGTTATTTTGTGCCAAAAACCAGTGAGAACCAGCCATCAAATAAAAAGATGGGAGAGAAGTACAACTCACCAAGATGGTCACCACCAAATACTGGAAGTGATTGCGAAGATCAGCAGCATGAGTGCAAAATAGGACAAAGTTGCTCTGCTCCAGCTGTTGAATTGAAGACATTTGGTGACCACCAAAAAAAGAAAGAAAAAAAAAAGAAAAATAAAAAAGACAAAAATGATGTCACACTCCATTCTAGCCAAACATAGTTGGTGACTGATTTGTTAAACGTAGGATTTGGGAGTCTCATTCTTCCCTCATTTGCAAAAATTTAAAGAAGCAATAACTCTCCTGCTATCACAAGAGTAACATGCCAATAATACTGGGGCAAGCAAGAGGTAAACCTTGCACCTAACACAGCATAAAAACGACCAAAACAGGAACTGCCTTATGAGAGGATTCTGTCTAAAGACTTTATTCCCTATGTTGCAATTTCCTTGTGGTGTTGTCACAGCCATAGCTGCAGATTACTGCAAGAAATTGCACTTCCAGAAGCTCTGACTCCAAAACAAGTTACTCTTCAGATGGAATTACACTCATGCCACCTTTAGTAAAGCAGCTAACTACTGGTTTTGTATACAACCTTGGCTCTGGAGCGTAGCTTTGGGTCAGATATCTCCACAAGTCTGAGTACTCACTGGATGGAAGGATCTAGCTGCAGTGTGTTATAATGACAGATGAAGCCACTGCCACCATGCTTTTGCAGAACTCAAGGGGGTTCTGAACACCAGAATATGGTTCAGGCCCAGCTCCAGCAATTCTGCAGAAGTGGAATGACAGAGGAGGATTTAATACTTGTGCCACAGCAGTATGATCAACTCTTGCTCCTTTGTGCTCTTGGCGATTATAAGCATCCAATCATCTGTATACAAATTAGGATAAAGGTTATATCCCTTCTCCTTTGCCACCAAAGCCTTCCCTAGCTTGTGTCCCTGTTTACGCTGCCTTCATTTTAGATGCAGAATATCACACTCTGGGACTATGGCCAATGCATCTTTATTTGCCTATTCTTTTGCTCATCAGTAATCCACTCACTAAATTCCACAAAGCCAGCGTCCTTCCCTTGAATAACAATAGCAAGGGTTGCTCATATGCTGGCTGAACTGGATCAATACAGCTTCTGCCTCCCCTCACACTTTCCCTTCAGTCTGTACAAATAGAAAAATAAAGAGATATGGACCGTCAGAAGATCTTTTCCTCTCTGGGTGTTGTCAACAAGTAGCTGGTTGCCAACAACCAGATGTGCGCTGTATCCTTACTGGCTCAAGGGATGCTGGAAAGATCTGGACCATAAAGGACCTTTCATCTTTCTATCTTCTCCCTGTCTCTGCTGTTGCTCACAGTGCCTGCAGTTCCCAGATGTAAGCAGAAATGCTTCTGCTATTGTTTCTCACCCTTGGACCTTCCAGCAAGGACTGATAGATGCTGTAAAGAACAGTCTACTAACTGTACCCAAATCCAGGCCAACAGGAAACTTCAGTGCTTCTTTGGCAAACAGACTTTTAAGCAGCCCTTCCAAAGAACTTACTAATTCATCAGGACTGCTGGTGAACACAGCGCTGCTCTCTTACATGCCCTGTTCTTGCCCTCTGTCCTGATATTCACTTGATCAATGGCTCACGTGACTAAGAGTCTGTTGACAAAAATGTGAATACTATCTGCTTTTCAAAATAAAGCCAACTTCAATTGATATGTACAGATTCACATTAAAATAACATATTTACTGAGTTGAACATAGCTCAAAAATCAAACTTTAAAAAGACTCCTGGACTATGGGGAGTAAGGGTTTCTTACTGAGCTTTTGTACAGCTCCTCTCTATAGGAGGATGTATTGCATCTTTTTGAGAACGCCACATTAAACTGCAGGTCCTCATTTGAAAATTAGCTCTATCTAGCTCTGAGATAGGTAAGACCTCCTGCCCCTGAACATCATCTTACTCTGACCTAATGCCTTCCATCACAAAAGACTCCATAAGAACCAGTTCAGCCACTATCTGAGAACAGCCACCTATGTAAAGGAAAGGGGCAATAGTTTGAAGCAGCACACGCTACAGAGAACAGAGAGAAGAGAAAAGGCATTCTCTAAGCAACTGAAACCACAGGAGACTGTAGATGGATAACATATAATGACCTAATCTGGGTCACTAGGACTAGTTCTTCACCTTTTATNAAAAAAAAAAAAAAAAAAAAAAAAAAAGAAGTTATCTTTAAATGGTCAGGACTTTGGTTTTGCTTCTCATTTGAAAGAACCATCTCCAGCCACACAGGCCCCCAGGCACCAAAAAAGGGCTTCGGTTCCCTACTGATTTGTAGGGGAAGGCACCACCCCCTAGATCACCACCTCCAGTCACCAGACAAAGGTTATTTGCATTTTAGCTGCCACAGACTCTCCCATGCTGGGACTGGAATGAGGCCAACGCACAGACTTAGAGAGTCTGAAGTTACCTGAACTGCTGTCGAGATGAGAAGAAATGAAGCTGTAAGCTTCACATATGGACCATGCTTCATGGTGAGTCCAAGCCCCTTACAAAAAGGAATTGCTCTGTCTGAATTTAAGGCATAAGGATCTAAGAGGAGCAGAATACATAAAATAACAATCTTTTTCAAAGATGAATGTGAAATAATTATTATTAAATCTAGGCATACTTAAATATATCTTACCATCTTTTTCTGTTACTCCGAGAAAAAGAATGACAATTCCAAGAAGATACACACCTCCTATGACCCCTGCTGCAATCATATAAACTTTTGCCTTTGGAAAGAAAAAAGACATATTTGAAATAGTGACAGGAAAATGACAAGTCATTATGAAAATTTCACTCTCTTTCTGGTGAGTCATCTGCAAATGAAGAAATGCCTATCTACGTACAGCCAACCGTCTGTCTTTTACCTCTCTGAAAAATGTTCACTTCTGCAGTTCATTTATAAACAACACCTACTTTAGGATAAATCCACGGCACATAAGTATATATTTCTTGCAAAAAAAAAGGAGCTGTGAACAAAAGGGCTACTGTGTTGGCAACCTGAATGTTTTAAGAATTTGCTTATGTTGAGACTAGCTATAGACATACACAGTCATCTATCAAAAACATGCATCATCCATAGAGTGATTCTGATTTTTAGTAAATCCAGTTGATCTAGTAACAGACTGCAATCTATATCTTCATGCTGGGTAGGAAAGTCCTCAGTACTGATGTAAACGTGACTACTACAGTTACTGCATTTATACGTAATAATAATAAAAACTTCCTTTAGGCTTTAATGAATATTATAAACCGCACTTTCACGTCGATGTTTTGAGAATATGGTAGTGTGCACGCTTGTTTTCCCATTTACTTAGTGAAATACTCAAGCAAATTCAGAAATCTTTGCTTCCTATTAGCCAGGGGAACAAAGCCTCCAAGGATATCCCCCACACCATTAGATCACATTTATTGTTTCCAACTCTGATTACACTGACTCTTGAATAAAACTTTAGAAAATTATTTTGCTGTAGTATTCTGTAATAATTTATTTTATACTGTGTTAATCAAATATAAAATAAGTGCTTTATGACACAATGATTGTTTGATAGCAAAACTGAATTTCAAATTATCAGTAGTATGTTGAAAATGGAATTATTATAAATCTATGTAGCAGTTGGTAAATAGGCATGCAATTACAAGAATGTACTCCCAAATATAAAGTCACTTAGTATAAACACAAAGGTAGTCAGATGAACCATGTAAGTATAGATAATCTTCAAGACAACAGCTGTTGTTAAGATATTTACATTTCAGAAGAGGACATGGTGAAATAAAGGAATGCAGGACTATTCTTTATTTGGGATAAGGGTTTGGGGTTTTTTTATATCAGAGCTATAAATTAAGTCACAGAGTACTTTTATACTATTGGTTATGGCTGGCACAGACTACAGAATGCAGTGTTGTAGATACTTGAATTCACTTAAATGAAGTAATTTCAGCCTCAAAAGCACCCTAGCCAGGAGAGAGAGGGCTGAAAAAAAAAGGATAGCAACAGGACTCCATTATGAAGTTTACATTTCGTGTCTATTTATTTGTTAGTTTGCTTGAAGCAATCAATTAAATGCTTTTTTCACAGGTCTTAATTAAGTGCAATTTGAGCTTAAACTACCAAGCATATTCATGGTAGGCCAAATAAGATTCTCTGACCCTAAACAAAACTTGTTAGCCCATCTACAAGCTATATCAATATCCATGGTTGGTTTCCAGCAGGAAAGATCCACTCCTAAGCTTATAGTAACAACTTCAGGAGAGCTTAGAAATAACCATTTCTTCCACTTCCTTTCTTTAATAATGAGCAAAATAGTATCAGTCATTCACTAGGTCTTTTTTTAAACTAGGTATGCTCTTGGGCAGCCAAGAGTTAGTCCTTGTGACAAAAAGGGTCAGGGCCATACTCCTGAAGTCAGGGCCATACTCCTGAATGGCACTAAGAGAAACAGTCAAGATTCGGCCTCTTCTAAATATTTTTTTAGACTGATGGAGGTACTACTTCAAGTTCACAGACCCTAGTCCTGCCTCAATTTATAACTCAATGTCCATCAGTCATACAACCAAAATCCAAGATCCAACACCTCCTGTTGATCGTGCAGTTAGGTGCATATTCTGTTGTGTGTGATGTGAACAAAAGGCAAGTGCCCTGTCAAGCAATGCAAGCAGCTCCCCCCAAGGCTCGGTGGTCATGCACGCTCCCATAATGCAACCAAATTGATGCCAGGTTTTGTAAATGGCAAAAAATTTTGGTCCTCACAAAACAGGGTAGCAGGGAGTGAGGTGGGTTGCCAGAGCAGTTCATTCAGACTATTCAGCCCGTGCCTGAGGGCTGTTTGGAAAAAAGAGCAGGAAAGAACAAGGAGTGAGCAGAACCTTACCCATGGAAAAAATGTGGACACCATAATCCAGACTGTTATCAACCATGGAATACTACTCATCTACAAAACCTGAGAAGGTGACACACAAAACAGTGGAAGAAGCAAAAAAAAAACCAAAGACAAAACAAATAAACAGTAAATCCTCACAAAAAATGAACACATGGCTGCTTGTAAAAAAGAAAGGGAAATGAGGAAGGTAACTTTTCTAATTAAATCAACCCATATAGTTGGAAAAAAAAAGACAAGTTTCCAGTCACACTGTGACTTCCTCAGATCTGAAAAATGTTTGTGTGTCTAAATGCTTTTCCACTGTTTCCCAGTGTTAGTAGCTAGTTTAATGAAAGATATTACTTCTACCTACAAACTCTGGCTACTTTAGGCTATATATCTTCGCTATTTTTTCAAAATAAAAAACTACTTGACATTCAACTCATTGTGAAGCTTCTTTCTCCATCTCCCTCCTACCTCAAAAAGGACAGGAAAGCACATGTGGTTAGACAGAAGGGAAATAAGTCATGATGATATTTTTTTTTTCCCTTGAAAGCCATTTAAGAGATTTGAAAGTGCAAGACAGTGATTATGGCATAAAGCAGATTCAGACAGGGAATCTGCTGTGCAATGGAATTCCGCTTGCTCCATAACTTTTCAAGCTACTCCTCTTGACAATTCACAAAGCTGTAATAGCACAGTAGTTTTCTACATCAACCCACTGTCCTAGAAGCTAAAAAAGGAAGACAGGATGATGTTCTGTGTCTTGTTAAAATATACACTGGAAGTTACCTAACAAGCAGGTTCAAAAATACTTTAATCAGCTATGTAATGGCATGGCCGCTTACAGAAGCAGGCCAGCTCTTCCCAGGCAGTTTCCCAGAGCAGCTCTCTCAGAAGCCTTACAATGGCCTGTGCAAAAAAAAAAAGCATTAGGTAGCACAGAGGCAGAGAATAGTGTCTGGGAGTGCCGGGAGGCAAGGCTTGGTCCCCTTCCTGGGCTACCAATGCTGGTGCCAGGGTATGCAAACTCAAAGTGTGCATAAAAACATGTCTTTAGCTTGTGATTTTACTGCTGCTGAAGAGTGGCAATAGGAGCTATTCAACTACAAAAAGCAGAGCACGAATATGTACATTCTGATTTGCACCAAGCACCTGAGACTGGACTCAGGTCAAGGAATCTTTTTCATGGGGAATTTTATATATCAGTTGGTACACACACTGACAGAGAAATAGATGAAAATATAAAAAGGAAGACTGAATCTAGCAATTGGTAGAATGGAACCAATAAAATGCTGATACCACAACTGACAGAAAAAACGCTACACAAGCGTGGTAGGTAATTGATTCAGGGCCTGTTTCAAGACCACTGGCAACAATGGAAGACTATCAAATTGTGTTCACTGAGGTTTGGATCATGTTTTAGGATTTCCTTCCAGATATAAAACCTTCTCTGTTTCTCAACAAAAATAGCAAACTGAAGCATGAAGAGATTAAATTACTTGTGCAGGACTACAGGAAAAATCTGCTGTGGAAAATGAAATAAACAAGCATGAATCTCTAGGTTCATTCCACGTGTTAACCACGTTGCCTGTTACCAACCATTTACTTTCAACAGTGCTTTGTACCTTCACAAGAATACAGATTCCAACTAGGACTGACAGTTTCATTCACATAACAGCCATTAATCTTTACAGGACAACCCTAGTGATACCTACTTTGAAAAGCGGTGTTGGTGACCTGAAAGATCCTGCTACAGCCACCATTTTTTCATAGAATCATAGAATTATTTGGGTTGGATGGGACCTTTAAAGTTCATCTAGTTCCAACCCCGCTGCCATGGGCAGGGACATCCTTCACTAGATCAGGTTGCTCAGAGACCCATCCAACCTGACCTTCCAGGGACGTGAAATCTACCACCTCTCTGGGCAACCGGTTCCAGTGTCTCACCATCTTCATAATAAAAAATTTCTTCCTTAGATCTAAACTAAATCTACCCTCTTTCAGTTACAATCATATAATGGTTTAGGCTGGAAAGGACCTTTGAAGATCGTCTAGTTCCAACACCACTGCCATGGACAGGGACACCTCCCGCTAGACCAGATTGCTCAAAGCCCCATCC
>RSEF01000003.1:112669661-112715532 GCA_003993805.1 Himantopus leucocephalus
TTGCTGAGGGTGCACTCAATCCCAACATCCATGTTGCCAGCAAAGATGTTAGTTTAAAACCATTGCCCACTGTCCTGTCACTACAGGCCTTGATAAAAAGTCTTTTTCCATGTTTCTTATAAGCCCCCTTTATATATTGAAAGGCCACAATAAGGTCTCCCCAGAGTCTTCTTTTCTGCAGGCTGAATAAACCCACCTCTTTCCGTCGTTCTTCATAGGAGAGCTGTTCCAACCCTCTGATCATTTTTGCGGCCCTCCTCTGGACCCAGTCTAACAGGTCTACGTCTTTACTGTGCTGAGGACCCCAGAACTGGATGCAGTATTCCCAGTGGAGTAAAGTAAACTCTTCTTACTAAGCTTCTGTTTAATTAAACTGTAAATCAGCCCCTAATGAAAACAAAGGATGGCCATATACCTCCTAGCTACTTTACAGTTTGGCATTTTCAGCAAAGCTCCTCAGTGTAATTCTACTGTCATGCTGGGAATTGGTTGCAAAGACAACAGACGGGAAGCCTTGTTTGCAACAGGGTCGTTGTCTCAGCTCTAGCGTTTCTGATTTCAAGGAAATCATGTTCATGCTCATCTGGCTGGATGATATGATATGGTATTACAGAAACATCCCCACCCCTGTCCCTAAGAAATTTTAGTGTGCTCCCACAGACACTTACTTGATGAGACAGGGGATCTGAGGGGTCTGGAAAGCTGGGAGTGTCATGCCAGGAGTCGGTTGTGTTTACTGTGGGATTCACAGTGCAGTGATGAGAGACATGAGCACTGGCCACAATCTGGCCCTGAAGTGCAGCTCCAATCAAGGTCCCAAGCACTTCCATGGTCATTCCTAAAGAAGGAAGCACAAAGGTGCACTAAGGACGAGAACTCAATTCCTCCACTGTCTGCAAGCTTGCTCATTTGTCTCAATGAAGACCTCATCAAACCCTTTTCTTTTACGGAGAAGAAGCAGAAAAAGCAATACGAAGAACAACAGGACTGGAAGGTCAGTAATGGAACAGTTTCAAGGAAAGAGAGTTTTTTCATCTATTTTCTGATCAGCTTTTAGAAGCCTCCATGGAAGATCCTCTTTTATACAGGCTGTATGATGGATATGGCTGAGATTAAGAGCCACAAGGGATAACATAGAAACCTTTCATCTCGAGAACCAGAGCAGAACCACAGTTTAAATGTTGAATGCCATTTTTCCAAAGCAGGACTAGGAGCCATAACATCAGACTTTTCATCTCAAGCTTGACAGTAACTTGTGAAACGTTTTTCAAACCACTTATCTGATCAGACCTCTAGGTTCTGCAACTGTAAAAGAAAATGATACTTACGTCAGGCATATGGTGGAAATAATACAGCTGCAAAGCTCTTGAAAACAGCAAATGCTGTTCTCAACTGTCTAAGGCCACAGTCAGGCAGAACTAGCTACCTCAGCCTCAGAGAATGATTCAGATCACTAACATTCCAAGCACCATCAGAACAAGGGATCATCTGAAAAAACAACTGAAGTCTCCATTTGAGAAAGCAAAGATCTAATCATGGGCATCCAGTTCATGCTTCATGTACTCAAAATCAGTCAACAAGGCAGCTAGTTGTTACAGCTCCGTCGCAGGTGAGTGGTGGGCAATCTGGGTTCCAGACCCTTCTCACCCTGAGGGATTTCAAGCCTACCACTCCCTTTTCCATGCAATATGGCCATACCCAGCATCCCCATGGCAGCGAGATAAACTGAATCCCTGTCCTAGCTACAGAGACTATTTATGCATTTTGCATAAAGACACACAGGGTTGAATATATGCACAGATTAGGAACAGGGACCAAGACTCCCTGTTTATGAAGCAATGCTCTTCTCATTCACCTAAACATCAGGCTTTTTTCTACTTATTGTCTCAGTGGTTCCAGGGGTCCCATGTTCCTTTCTCAGAAGCACCGTGGGAGATTTTGAAGAGCTGCTTCCAGAGCAGGTTGTGTCCTGGTGTTACCATACTCTCCCTGGGAAGTGACAGGCATTTCAAAAGCTCTTAGGTTCCAATTTATTCAAGTTCCCTGCTCTGTAACAGCCTTCCTAGGTGACCTTGGACACATGCCTTTTTGTGTATCCATGTAAAGGAATAAAAGTACTTCCCCACTTAATGGGACAGCAATGCACACAGACTGTGAGGTGTTCACAGTGCAGTAATGAGGGCTGTACGTAGCTATGGAATATCAAGTAAGGAAAAGGAAAGAGAGGCTCCCTAGGAGACTTGGATCATTTAAACTATTGCTTGTGGGTTCCTAAACAGACAATGCTTCTGAGTGGAAAATTAGAGGCTTCACTTAACATTAATTTAAACCAATGGGAAGTTAAAAAAACGCTTCTTCCCCAAGCTTCACATCCAATCTTACTAACAATGTTACAGTTCAGTCCATACGCACAAAAATGCTGGCAGATGGTGGAAATCCTAACCTCAACCTGATCTGAAGTGTTTGGACACAAACTAGTCTCAGTTGGGCCTTGCAGAGCTTCCAAGCTGTTGACTACTCAGTGCAAAGGCAGTGCACCTGAGTCACACATTTCATTCAAAAAAAACCACCTACACATTTATAAGCATTATCTAGGGCTCTACATCTGCATTTTACCAAGCACTTGAGTAGAATAAAACTTAGAAGCATCATTAGAGGCAACAGAAATACAACCATTATAAAACCTTAATTTCTATGAGGTAGCAAGAGCTGAGAAACAGGCATATTTCAAAGGTCTTGTGTGCTCAGAATTTACAATGTAGTGCTTTCCACCTTAGCTAAGAAAGCTGATCTTTCAGAAGGCAGATCGTACCTCAAAGTAAGTTATGTTTTGCCCAGAATGTAAGTAGGATTTATGTTAAAGCAAGTTTGGAATCCAGTATTTCTACCTTGCATTCATAGTAAGGAGCAGGACAAAACAAGTAGTTCTGCAGTTCGGCTTGTCTCCAGTAGAGGGTAATGGATCCTCTGATCTCAACCTTTTTTTAGAAGCACACTTCCTATTACACAGCTGTTTTTCTTTAAACAGTTGAAGAAATGCCTGAGCAACTGACTGCATCCAAGAAAGTCTATCAACAAGAAGAATTCTCTATGAAACCCAAAGAGAGGCAAAAATGTTTATGTAAAACACTTGTTTAAAAAAAAGAGAGAAAAAAATAAGAAATTCTCACATAATCATAACCATTACAAGAAAACTTGGCTCCAAACAAATATAATTTCAGAATATACAAAAATACCAACATTTGAAAAGTCATTCTACCACCCTAACTTGGCTTAGGAGAACAGCTGTACACTCAAATGTTAAACTCTTTCTGAACAATAAAATGACACTATAAATGTATAACACCTCTCAGCCAAGGAGTCCAACAGCTTTTATGAGCATAAATTTCACACTCCTATGAAGCCCTGCACGGGACTAGCAGATAGTAAAACACATTTATTTGGAACACAGCCTCTGAAGACATAAAACCAGACAACAGAAAACACTAGGTTACATGGATTTAGTTAGAATTTAGCCCAGATGACTCAGAATACAGTCAGTGCCAAAGATTATAACACAACTGGAATCTCCTGCTGTTTAGTCCTGTCCTATGACTACTGGCCTAGACCTTCTCCTGAGATAGTTGATGATAATGCAAATTACAACTGTTCCATGTGGCCAGAAAGGGATTGGGTTGCTCAGGGGATATTGTATCTAGAATTTCTGACATGACTTTTTTAGCACTTCTGGCCATTACCTTGTGCCTCTACGGTCTCATTCTCAACACACTTAAGCAAGTCTGTTGAGGGTTAGAAGGAATAATGGAAGACGAAAGGGTTGTTGCCAGGGAGAGAAAACAGATGCAACAAAAAAATTGTAAGTTTTTCTAAAGCAACACTGAAGGACATGTTAAGACATAGAAAAGTCTTTCATGTGATATTTGACTCTTTTCTCTTTACCTTGCTTAATGCTGGTGGCCATGAGAGACAGCACTTACATAGTAAAGAAGGTGTGAGAACAAAGCTGAAGAGAATAGGAAGGGAAGAAACTGTTCTTACATTCAATTTATAATCTATACAGGAAATCTTGAAAATATTTTCATTGCACTTTTTTGGTCTGATCGATTTGCTTCAAAGCAAAGCTTTGCCTGGTTTTGATTGTTGAAGACCCAGAGATACGGTCTGGAAGTGCTCACTCTTTTAACTAATACAGTTATAGTGCTAGATATATTACAGCAAGGTCTGACCTTAAACTACCTGGTATATGTTAGAATTAAATAAACACAGATGAAATAAAAAGAGAGATTTCCGCTGGTGTGAACACGCACACAAAATTACTCTCCTTTTTTGATGAGGTTAACTGTCTTGGTTCTATGATGTCTAGAATTTTCTTCAGAGAAAACAGGTTTGGTATTTGAATTTCTAACATGAAACACATAAACCTAAGGAAACCCGAATGAACAAAAAAAGGAAAAAAAAAGAAAGAAAATACTCAAAATTACTCTCAGACTTTGTTTAATTTAATGTTAAAGAAAATCAGCACTTCATTTTTTTCCCCTACAAATCACCTTTAAATGAAATCATTATTCCCTACCCTGGCTTGGGTAAGAGTGATTTTTATTATTTCATCTGGCTAGTAATAAACCAAAAAGAGCTTATAGCTAATGAGACAATTTGAGACAATAAAACATTAACGTCTTCTATTTAGCTAGAAAACATTTACAAGACCAAATATTTTTCATCAGATATTAAAAACCTCATATAAAAGTCCAGTTTAGGAACACAAACCATTAGGAACTTCCTATAGATAAAGAATGATTTTAAATAAAACTCAGCCCTAATCCACATGAGAAAGCCCAGATCACACTTACGGTATGCTGTTGCAGAATCTCTCTCCTTCTGGTCTGTGCTGAGAAACATGGTGAGGGCAGAATATGGTACTTGGAATAACTATGCAAAGAAAGAACATCACTTAGGAAATGTCAGGGTAAATGCTGTATTCCTTTGATACTCAGGAAAATGGTTTAATGCGACCTTGGAATTCACTTATTTAGAACATTGTATCTTTTAGCACAAAGATCCATCTTTTCTTTCTGATTCATAAAGCACATAAAAGGAAAAAAAGTATCTTTCATAATACAAATAATAAATAATATATTACCAAGAGGCTTTACCTTAATGCTGTGCTCCTTCAGCTTCCTTGGGAAAATGTCCTTTATAGCTAGGCTATAAAGCATCTAGTCTTCTTTGCACTAGGAGACTATCATGTTCCTAGCTTGAGCTAACTAACAGGAAGCAAAGCCATAACAAAGACAATACAATTTTCCATTTTATTCAAGCCAGAAGGCTGTATAAGTCCCCCAAATAGTTCAAATATCTGTCTCACTATGTAATTCCAGGAGATAATTGTGAAAACTACTTTGTCTTTAGCACCATTTTGCCACACACTCCTTACTTTGAGTTAAGAATGGAGAGAAACACCCAATTGCTATGTCCATGCACTGACAAAAAGGTAGATTAGGAGTGTTGCTTGTTTGTTTTTACAGCACTGTATCTAGCATGCAGTTGGTACCTTGCTGTAAAATCTTGGTGGAAACAATGCACTGGTAATATTTATGCTGGGTAAATGAGCCCCGCTTTTACTGCAGGAGAAGCCTTATCTCCGGTGGTAGTTCACTGAAAATAACTATTGAACATTAAAGGCTTCAACTTTTGGATGGTCATGATGTGAGTGGGACCCTGCCCTCATAGTTGAACTAAAATAAAAATAACTTCAAAAATCTTGGAACATACAGGCCAAATTCTCAGACTGTTGTGAAGTTTATGTGGGACATGAACCTGCTTGAACAATCAAGTTTTCTGTGGTGTTTCCACCACCACAGAGATCTGCAGCCAGGCAAATTAAAGTCTTGCAATCCGCATCCTACTCTGTGCAAAATGCATTTCTGTTCACCTCCATCAAACATGGCAAGTGTATATATTTTCAAAGTTCTGCCATGGAAAAGCTGTGTTTTTCCTTCAAAAGAGAGAGGGAAGAGAATTATTTTAAGCCATTATGAATGTCTTCTGGACCATCTTTCTACATAGCTTAACACAGGAATACAGAATTCCCAGGTCCAACAGATCTGTAAACAGGAGAAAAGCTGAAGTCAAACAAGAAATACAAACAATTTAAATGTCTGGGAACCACTTTTTCAAAACATGATCCAGTGAAATTCAATCAGCCAGGATACACCCTTCCGAAGTGCAACACAGCTGTCTCACTTGCAGTCCTAGTCTGCTGTGTGATACTGCTTTGCACATAAGATACCTTCTTTCACCTTGATATTGGCTACAAGGCACAATGGGGTGATGCAACCCCACTGCCAATGTAAGTGACTGGAGGTAATCTGTTTGAATTAGCAGGTCATTTGCCAGAGAAAGCACTGGCAGAAACCATCAACCAGCAAAGAGTTTGATGAAAAGGACATCTGCCTATCTCTGAAACTCACTAAAAGTTGAAATAAAATATAAAGTTTTGGTAAATCTCGGTTTATTGAATGCATTAATATAGACAGAAAACAAGCAAGTTGCTGCTGAGAACATCATGCCTGTAATCTACTTACTGTGGTCAGTGCTTGGAAAAGGCAGTAGAAAGTCAGGTACCATGCCACTCTTCCTGATACAAAAGGAGGCAGGTACCACATAAAAAAATAGGACACTACTGTGAAGGGTGTACATGCCAGCATCCTGCGAAGAAGATTAAGACGTCAAAAATCTCAACATAATGATAGCAAAGCACATTAAATTTTCCTGCTAATAATCAATATAATGCAATTTGTTTTATGTGCAGTTTTTCTAACTACATCAATGCCATGGTTTTAAGTATTAAACGTTAGCATGCATTAAATACACAGATTAATATAAAATGCATACAAGTACTTCCATAAAATGGAAAAAGCCCAGCAAATCTGAAGGAAAAGAGCTATACTTAAGTTAATATCCCACTCAGAACAGACACAATTTCCTTACACATGCACTGTAACAGCATACCTATATTGCCAATCCTTAGTACATGTGTCAGACTACACATTTAGTAGAAATAACCACTGAAAACTAAGCTCTATTGTCACATGTCTTCACATACTTCAGCAATTTTTACACGAGCCTACTTATTACCAAGGATTCCCTCTTCCAATTTCAATGCCTTCAGTTTTCCTCTCAACTCATTGCTACTTCAAGCAAGTGCAAATACATTGACACACTTAAAAATGCTGAAAACAGCATAAAAGTTAACGGACAGCCCACTGCAAAAGTTCCTACAGTCTGTATCTACTTGGGTATATGAGAATTTGCTCCATTTAACTCAACAGCAAAACTCCTAATTGCTTCAAACACAAAAGGATCATCTTGTGGTGAGGAAGGTGGCTTAAAAAAAGAACCACAGAAACTTAAATTCCAGACATTGCCATTAACCAGCAATTAGTTACATTAGTCTAAAAACTATTTCAGGCAAACAACACTTGTTAAGCTCCATGATACGGAAGAAGTGATCAGATGCTATTATTTCCTAAAAGTCTGAGCTGCAGCGGCATCAGAGCTCTCCTGTATTCTTGTAAATTGGACATTAAACAATGTAATTAGATGACCAAGATCCCAACAAAAAATATCCAAACGCGTAAAAGAGAAAACAGATTAATCCCTTCACAACAGCACTACTGGCATTGAGGGTCAGCTGATTATTTTGCAATCACAAACTGAAAACCTTGAATACAAAAGAGTAATGTGGGTAAATAGTTTAGTGAAACAATGGCTTTCCCACACTGCTCTTTGGGATGGACAGCATCACTGGGAGCTGAGCATTTACAAGGAAAGTGCCAGGTTCTGGTATTCTCTGTCCCTCCAGTCCCCAGGCCACAGTTCATCCACAGTTGGTCAGCAATGCAAAACACAAATAAGGGTAAAATCCTCACACATCTCAGGGAATCTACCTTTCTCTCCAAAAGTGTGAACTCTTCCAGACTGGTGTCCAGACAGAGTCAGCACAGCAAAATATTTCCATAGTTAGTTTTTCATGCAACTTTTCAGCAATAACCCTCTTAGTATTCTTCCCCCCTTCCATTCTCTTTCCGCATTTTCCTTTCCTCATTAATGTCAGTGAGTTTTCAGAGCCTTGCTGAAGTTGCTGAATATCTGATTGTCCACTACTATCTGCTTTGACAAAATATTTGACCAGGTTTGTGTATTTCAAGTCAATGTCTGCTTATGCCTTTTAAACACATTGCATAAAAGAGATGAACAGTGATTGGTGACTTCTTAGTATATTGAGTATATGTTAAGCTATAGTTAAACGATCACCTTCTTTACTAATGTTCTTGCTTTGCTGGCAAGCTTTTCTGATTGACGCGATTCCATTGCTTCACTCCAGATACTTAAGAAGTCAGAATAATATCAAAATAGTAAAGTATTTTTAAGCTAATGGAAAACCCATTTTTTTGCTTTGCATAAATATGGTCTGACCTCCAAAGTGTAGAACAAAATTCCCATGAAAAAAATTACCATTACCAAAAAAACAGACAAAATTATTCTGGAAAGAAAGCAGCTGTTTGATGAAGGCATATTAAAGGCTGGGTTAGATAAACACTTTTCCTGTAAGAAGTGCAAGTTGTACAGAAGTTGGTTTACAGTGCAAAGGGCTGATAAGTTCACGCTTAAGTTGCTAAGATGGGAATTATTCTAACATCAATTTAACGCTAACACTATACACACGTATTTGCAGTATTTTCAGAGAACTGAAAAAAAGGCATCAGAATACATCTAACAGCATTTGTATAAAAATGTCATTATTTTCCTTTTTAATAACTTTGTTACTCGGTTAATTCAGTGCTTATTAAGAAGCACTCCATTTACCTGGCCACAAACTAAACCCTGAAAAGAGAAACAGCAGCAACCTCCTCTATTCCCGTGGGGCTCTTCACAAAAAAGCTTAACTTTGACCTGAAGGCCTTGTTGCTGCTGGGGCCAAGAGCAGCTGATCTCAGCCTTCTTCCAACACGTACTTGCCTTCTACTCTTTGCCAGATATAAGCTGCCCACGGACAAATTTCTGTAGCCTTAAAACCACACGACAGCAAGAGCTAAAAAACTGGGCTTATTTTCCATGAAAATTCAACTTCTTTGCTCAGGATACCACATTTACTCTTAGATTTTT
Source organism: Himantopus leucocephalus (assembly GCA_003993805.1). Classification (NCBI taxonomy): domain Eukaryota; kingdom Metazoa; phylum Chordata; class Aves; order Charadriiformes; family Recurvirostridae; genus Himantopus; species Himantopus leucocephalus. The sequence goes on from RSEF01000003.1 coordinate 112,678,830, forward strand.
GTTGCGAATCAAGTTTGGGGGTTATATTAATTCAAAATTCATAATTAATTCAGAATATCTTACAATATATCCTTATAATGCATGAAATAGGCAGTCTTTTATCACTGCTCTATTTCACAAACTACTGAGTCTCCCTTTGACTTCCAAAATATAAAAAAACCAACAAATAAATGCCCTATGGCATAGATGAGCTTCGGTTCCTCTAACAGGGACCAACCCTTTCCAATTTTCTTGCTTCTCATGGGTCAATCTCCTTCCCACACAAGTAACATTCATTCTTCTAACTTCTCCTTACAGCACATGGACAGTATATGTACAAGTGTATTAGCTAGAGTGCACACAACAGATAAGTATGTCACCGTGAAGCATCACACTGCCCCTTTAGAAATGTTGGTCAAAATCTTACAGCATCTCATTCATTGTAATTAAAAAATCACTATGACTTTTAAATATTTGATTACAGGGATGTAAGAGAAGCAGGATGACTGCTGTGGGGAAGAATGTAACAGAGTGTCAGGGCAGTGCTGGTTGCTGAGACCTTCAATGCCATGGTGTCACATCTGTTCCACATGTATGCACACATCCTTTCCTGAATTGAAAAGCCTAGAGAATTAAAGTTAACGGAGCTCCTGGAAGGCTGATGTGAGAAGTGAAGGCACACTAGGACACAAGCAGAAACAGGTTCCAACTTTGTGGAGCAGTGAAGCCAAACAAAGGAATCTAAACAAAGTTGAAAATTCAACCACATATCCAAGAAAATTTTAGATCTGAGCTTCCAGTTTTGTGTGACAATGCAGTGTCTTGGCTTTGTTTGTGTCTCCAGTGGTAGAAAATCTCTTCCATGTTTTCATGGGTGAACAAGTTAAAGGGAAATAGATGACACACATTTTTTCTTTTTTATTTTATATATGTAGAATGAATACAATCACTGTTGTCTGGGAAACAGGCAAAGAAAAATAAGTCTAATTCAATGAGGTGACTGTATGATCACAACACACATACACAATATTCATATATATATATGTAAATATATATACACATTTATGCTTACCAAGGCATGAGCCGGCCAATTTTTGTCCATCTACTTTTGCTGATAAAAAAGCCTGCAACAGGATCAGTAACTGCACCTGAGGCTTTGCCAATGAACAGCACCAAAGAGGCATGAAATGGGGTAATCTGAAAGTACAGGCAGAATACTGTAAACAAGAGCCATTGTTTTACAATACAATGAAACAGCATAAAGCAACTTTCCAGAAAAAAACCTCAGTGTTTTAAAGAATAATGAAAGTTCATTTACAAAACATGTCTGCTGCTGTCATAGAAATTACTATTGGTTACCCGTAGCAAATAAATTAGATGTTGAGACAAGCACCATGCAAGAAGGGATTAGAGGGGAAAAGTGCAAGGAAGGAGAGATTATGAATGTGTTTAGAACTAGGAACATAAGTTAGATAGTCAAATAGTAGACTAAAGTCCTCGTTTTACTCATTAAAAACTGACAGAGTCCCTCTGTAATTAACCCCTCACTTTGTTCCCCACGCAGACCCATTTTGCCTTATCTTTATCTTGACCTGATCTAGAAAAAAAGTAGAGCGAACTGTTTACATGCATCCATGTTTTTTCAACTCCTGAGATTACCAATAAAGCTGCCAACCGTTGGCATGTGTCTGTGGAAGAGGTAGTAGCACAGCAGACTATCCACTCAGAACTGAACTGTGACAACTGAACTGCATAAGGCACATCTGTTCAAATCAAAGTTGCCAGCACATGTCCAACAAATCTCACTTGAAAAATGTTCATGGGTTACATAAGAATAAAACGGCCAAGTAGAAAAACCTTTGAAGTTAACCCAGGAGGACCATACTTAAGTGCCGATATAGAAATACAGTTTATCCCGAACAATGTAGTTATTTTTCACATATATCTGTAGAAAGCTTGGGAATTCATATCACACAATGGTTAAAAAAAGTGGCTTCTCTTCCAAGTGCTTGGTTCATGCCACTGAAACTATAGGTCTGAAAAAAAGTCATTGAAATCTATATAAACATGCATGTTCCTCAAATCAACTATTGAGAGAGAGAGAGACCACTAAAACAGCCTATGAGGCTTAAACAGTGACAGCAGACAAAACCCCTTCATCTATGTGCTTCTTCATGCTGTCAGTGCTCCAATGCAGCAGGAAGCCTGGTGAATGCAGCTGATACACCACCAAGCTTGAGGTAGTATCCCCCACTTTTCTGCAGACCTTATTGCCTTAGGAGGCAGCATCATGTGGCTTCCAGCTCATGCAGGTCCCCTGCCCACAAAATTTGCTGTAGGTATGCCCTCAGAGGTCAAAGAAGGAAGCAATAATCTCTGAATGTCCTGGATGACCTTTGTAAAAGGCAGATCCTATGCACTTTTGTAATCACACCTGTTAAATTTTAGCCCAAATTAGGTGAAATTGCAGGGGCAGCCAATCTTCCTGACATCACCAGCTCCAAGACAAATACTCCACCCTAGAAAGCTTATGAGCAGGGAAGGATTGGAAATGGCAGTCTCCAGCAGGTAATGACAATGGCTCTCCAAGCATCCTATTGCTGCACTGTTGGACATGGCTGGGATGAGCACTGGGCTGTGTCCCACCGCAGTGTGCTGATGTTCACCTCATCCACCTTTGCTGACTTGTGCCCTCCCACAGCCAGGGCGGTAAGCAGCCCACCAACCCTGAGGCAGACTTGCCACGGGGACTGCACTGTAACTGCTCAGAAGTCACTACTGCTTCTCAAGAGACAGGTCAGCCAAAACAAGAACAAAATAGCAGTCAGAAAGATATAGAGGTGGAAATACTGCAGTTATGAGGGACATAGGGACAGAAAACTTCAAATTAGGTGGGTTTCGCATTGGTATTTTGTTCAGACAGCTTGAACAGACAGAAAGGAAGTGGGTATTAGATAAACAGAGCTGGAAGAAAGACTTGAGGAAAATTAAAACCTCTCCTGTGTTAGGAGTGGAGTCTGTGTAGTCACCCTGTCTTCATGATCAGTATGGGCTTATACATCCCTTGGCTGCATTTTCTTAGCCCCCTAAATCTAGACAGCGTCTGCCAGCACCAATGCCAGAAACTTCTCAGTATTAACAAAATACAAGGTAAAATATGCTAAATTCACCCATCTCAAAAGGAATGAAGAACAGGATCCTATTATCAGAGATTTTGGTGTTTTCTAGTAATATGACTCAAGGATCCTGTGTGGTTTGGTGTTACGTTTATATGTCTGTAGTTTATACAGGTAATTTAGGTGGAAAATGGAATTCAAATGGAAAAACCGTAAGCTACAGAAAGTGAATACAAATGTAATTTTCTTAGAAAGGATTCAGATTATGTATGAAAGATTACACCTAGCAAGTTTCACAATCTCTCAAAGAGCCAGAACAGTTCTGCCCTCTAAGTGGGCAAGAATTAAATCCAGGTAGTGACTATAAAGTTACATGCTGTTTCCTGAAAATGTGTGGAAAAAACCACAGGATTTCAGAGCTGTTTATCAGGCCTTGAAATAAATCCTGTTCCTGCAGGATTACTTCAGAGAACAAATTAAACCATCAAGGAACAAATAATTAAGCCTCTTAATGAAGTAGTAAGTGTATCATTACAAACATTAAGCAAAATTATTGGGTTTCAGTGGGAGCTTGTTAACAAAATAATTATTATTATGTCATTTATTTAGGTAGTGCCCAAAGATGCAAGAATGGGACCCCAGCTTTCTGGACACTGTACACAAACAGATAAACAGTGCCTAGCTTCAAGAATTTTCAGTTTCTGTGGTAAGCAGAGTGGGGAAATTGCCATATTTATAAGCACCCTGAGAAAACTGTATTAGTGTCTTTCTCACTCAGCTCATGCTTCATCTCCAATGGCTTGTATTGCCATCCTTGATGTAAGTGTGAAACAGCTGTAGTCAAAGCTGCATCCACCTCCCTGCTGCATCTCCCAAGTTACCTGTTCCACCTCCAACTCCTCAGACTCCACACCATCTGCTTGACATCTTTGACACTGCTGTCCAAAACTGGCCCCTTTTCTAGATCTTGTGACTTTGATCTCAACAAGACACTCAAGATCTCAGTTTTACATGCTAGTCTTATTGTGTTGCCAATTCTATCAAGTCACACCTCAGCTTCTGATATCAGGCTTCTACATTGGAAAACCATAAACCCAATCTTTTGGACACCTCCACTCCCCAAGTCATGATATCCTGTCTTTCTACATCTTAAACAGCAAACAGATAATGGTATCTGATCCAGAACCTCCTGTTCTTTCCAGCAAATAAAAATCATCATCAGTGCTGAAAGCTACTGATGTAGTTTCAGCTACAGCTGTTCTCACAGTCCCTGCAATTTGGCCTCATCTCCCTAAAATCCTTCTTCCTTATAATACTTTAGATGTCCCACCTAGTTACCAGGCAGACATACAAGACAAGCCAAAACAGTAAAAAATGCTTATGATTGATTTTCTTTGTTTCTCTGCTGTCCTGAAATCTAGCTGGAGCAGCTGAAAGTCAGATGAATGGGATGACTCCTACTGCTTTGTTTTACCAGGTCTGCTTCTGCACCGGGAAGCAACAGACTGGCAGCAAAGAACCTTCAGGAAGGATCACACAGCTTTATTTGCAATGAAATTATCCTTGACAAACCAAATCAAACTTATGTGAAATTATGTTGACTACTGGATGCGACTGCAATGATTTTTAACTAAACCAAATGAACAAAACTTCACAGCCTCATCGTGGTGCTATTGTTTCAGATGTCTCATATCTTACTCTTTCTGACTCTTGACACGGAGAACTGCTTTTTCTTGTGTCTGAAAGTGTGTGAGCTCTACAGTGCCTAAAGCTCTACTAATGATCCCAAACTAAAAGCAAACAATGGCCACTTCAAGACAGAAAGGAAACAAGTGAAAAAACTAAAAAAAAACTATTTCTGGACAAGTTTATGCAGTTTCCAGGATGCTGAACAGCTAGAGGCAATCATAAAAAGACAATTTAAAATCTTTATTAGCTAATTCACTTTTTATCATTCCAGGGACATTGTTGACAACCTCAGAGTTGAGGTAAGTCTACAATCTGTAAAGGTTTCTGATTCTACTTACATGGGCTATATCTAGCAGGTAGATCTGTAGGAAGAAAGCAGCAGCACTTCCTGCCACTTGGTTTGGGGCACCTCCTATTGCATAGCATAATTTGCCGCAAATCGAGAGCCTGTATTCCTGTTCAAGATGAAGCAGAACAAATGATGAGAAAAATTGAGATACACAAGTTAAAAGCTACAGCAGTCATAAGGTTAAAGTCTAAGGGTTAACACTCTAAGGGTTAACACCAAATTCCGGTATTCGCTTCACAGGTATTCCACTGATGAATCCGTATGCCCTCAACCCCTATCATCATCATCAGGCGTTTGGATGCTCATTGCTTTGATTTTTAATGTTTTTTATTCCTTAATTCAGCCCCTAAAAACAGATGACAGTGTTCCTACAAGGGAACCTAGGCATACCTACCTGCTTCTCTCAAGCTATTAAGAAGGAACAAGTCTACAAACAAGCAAGAAGCAGCAAGGAAGTGCACATATTGCTACACTATTTTCTGAGCTTAGTTCTGTCTTTGAATGTTTAACTGGGATTTTTTTTTAAGGTTGAAAACTTTTTCACTTTAAAAAAAAATTTCTTACATTAATCTCTCAGACCATAATAATTGATATATATTATCATACCATAGTAATTAGACAACATTCATAGAAGGAAGTTCACAGTCAAATGCAGACTGAATAGATCCCAAACATTTGTGCTCTGTTCCTTCCTTACTTTTTCACAAAATGCTGGTGTGACTCTGGCAAAGTCACTTGACTTCGTACAACTTCCTTTTGACCTGACTTCCCTATAACTTTTGTGAAAGTTGGCTTAATAGGGAAAGTGATTTTGGGGCCCCAGTCCTCTTTCGGAAGGACTAAGTCACTCTAGGTGTGTTTAAAAAATTTTGCAAAACTTTGCTCTCTCATTTACCTTTCGATGTTTGAAAAGTACTATAAGCGTCCAAGAATATTCTCCAATAGAATTGCCAAATAAAAGTAAGATAAAGACTGAAAATAAGGTTTCATAATAGTAATTAAAAGACAAAAAATACACAGAGTCTAATAGAAATTCTAATGAAGAACATTGTGTTTTCCAATAGTAGAAGGTCCAGACTAGTGGAAAGCCTTTAACAAAATCTTAAGACTTAATTTAATGCCATAAAATTCAAAATACAAGAAGAAAATGACTCTTCATTAATCTTGTATTCCTTTCAAAGGGTCAACATATCCAACCCAAATTCAGACTTTCAGACTTTCAATCCCTCTTTAAAGATTGCTGTCAGCAAGAATCAGGAAATGTGAAGAGGAGAAGCATTAATCCTGGGTCTGCACTCTCTCTGAACTGACTACACAAGCCCTTAATTCTTACATTATATCAGAATAAAAATGCAGATATGGTAATGAGATCCACCACCATGATAATATTCTGATACATTACCTAATTTCTGAACATTTTAAAATTTACTAAGTACCATCATCTTTACTACCTAACAGTGTTTTGATAATTTTTCGATTTCTAGACAGTGCCTTTCATCATCTAATCATTTTCATTTGAACTGTTTTATCTGAGTGGGTGTGAACAAGCAAACACCAGTATCGGGACTCTTCCTTTTTGTGTTTCCACAGAGGAAGAAGGGGAGGCATCCTGTTACTACGCCCAAGTAAAGTGGACAGTCTCAGGGCATGAGCTGCAAAATGGTATCGTCACAGCAGGCCTCACTTGTACTCCATATTGGCAATTTTTCTTCTTTCCAAGGAAAAAAAAAAGTGGTAAAAAGTCACAAGACAGACTTCATCAGAACAATATACTATCTCATTAGTTAAGAGATTTTAAACACAACAAACAGACTATATATGTATCTGCTGTACAAAGTAACTCTCCATTTTTCATGCGTAAATCCTATTAAATGTGAGCTTTACTGGACCTGTGGGGTCTATAGAATTTTGTTTGCTTGACTCACAATACAGACCTCTTGAGCTTTGCTCCAAGGGCTGTGTACTTTTAAACTTTATCACACTGTTTTATTTTTTAATCATTCCCTTCTCTTAGCCTCACCTCCATCCTCCCAGATATTAAATGACTTTAAAAGTTTATTTTCCTTTGATAACTTCCCTTCTGATCTCCAAGCATTGGCAAGATGACTTCCACACGAAATCAAGAGACATAAACCACTGTTATGTAAATCCTGTATCCCATTCCACCCCCAAAACAAACTGAGAAAAACCCTTTAGACCCATAAGGCTGCTTTCCCACTTATTTTCCCTTGTAGCTGCCATAGAATAACAGAATGGTTTGGGTTGGAAGAGACCTTTAAAGTTCATCTAGTCCAACTCCCCTGCCATGGGCAGGGACATCTTTTACTAGATCAGATTGCTCAAAGCCCCATGCAACCTGGCCTTGAACACTTCCAGGGATGGGGCATCCACAACTTCTCTGAGCAACCTGTGCCAGTGTCTCACTACCCCCATCATAAAATTTCTTCTGCATGTCACTCTTTCAGTTTAAAAACATTGCCCCTTGTCCTTTCAATATCTAAGGACACGATAACACAGAAAAAGTAAATGCCTCTATATAATATGCATGATTCCAAAATATATTTATAACAAAGAATGTTAGGTTCTTAAGAATTAGTCTAATTAAAATTGTGGTACAGGAAACGGTCAACCAAGATCTAAACTTACAGGCTGTAGGCAGTACTCCTGCCTTTACATCAGTTTCATGGTTTGAAAATTTACAATCTTAATACATTTTTTTTAAAAAAGTCTCACTGTGATTCCACACACCCCCAGGATGCTGCTCAACTTTCTGAACTACACTCCCAGATCACACCGAAGCCAAGTTAATACTCTGCTCCGAGCAGTAGTTAAATTTTCACTAAATTTTGTTTATGAGGGTTATCTTCAGAATAAAACAAGCTGTCACATAGACATAGCACACAGAGGTGTCCTGTTCAGTCAGCCACAAAAATGCAGGGAATCAGCAGTTCACTAACTTTGTGAAGCAGAGGTTACTGTTCAATACCTGTTTTCCTTTTATTTTGCCCAATTACTTTCAGAACTCATTTGTACATTAAGCCATAATACGCCACAGCGGCTCTACACATGAATGACATGTACCATGAACGGAAACGTCACCGTGTTCGTTGTAGATCTGCTGCCTGGTAACTTCATTGAGTGCCCCTGAGCTTCTATCTGCTGAGAAATAATCATTCAGACTCTACATTGTGGTGTCGCTTTCCAAAAGAAGCAGCCCATAATCTATTTTGACTCTCCATATTGAAGTTACATGGTAATCACTATGTTTTCTACCTCAGTATCCTATGAGGCAGTGGTAAAAATGAAGGTAGGTCTCTGCACCAGTAAAGTTGAAACATTTCCTTCTTTCTAACTTCCTGGGCTTACAGTTGAGAGTAGAAAAGATACACGTGGCAGCTGTCTGTTCCAGGATCTAAAAGAGTAGGTCCCCCAGCCTTGCTTGGGTTTACATGATATTGCTAATAAATGACACCAGAATCTGTCTTGAGAAGGGTAACAGCGCACTTGTGCAGAGCAGCATGACCAAAAACCATGCATTGCCTATGCACAACTAACAGTTTTTTTTCTTACGACTGAATTTCCCTGCTGCATTGCTTCCTCAAGCAACAGAAACCGCTTGATTTCTGTGAAAACCAGTGAAAGTTTTTTTCACCTGTGTAAGTTTGGCAGTAAGCTTGAAGTATTCCAGAAATTCACTACAGATCTGAATGTGTAGGTAGTGGTCAAATAAGGAATAAAATACGAAGTATTTACAATGAAAATTTTGTTTTGAGACCCCTGTGGTGTAGTTGAATGTCGACATCCAATTGCTTCTACAAGATTTAGAAGAAAGCTGAGAGGACGAGGTGGGAGGTGAGAGAAAGGAAGGTCAAATGAAGATATAATCTTTTTTGTTCTCAGATTAACTTGACAATTTTTTACTGATACATGTCCCTGTCATACCAAGGTTAATTGTGTTCCAAGGTAAACTAAGAAAGCATAATAGCTGAGAGATTTGATTTTGCTCCTTAAATAGAAGAGTAAGTTTAAAAATTGTTACTGAAAACTAATGCATCTCATACACCGTAGTTCCTTTATTTTTAATTCTCTTCTAAGTTAAACCCATACTTTTCATTGCTTGTAAATTTTCCATTGCCCAACAGAACAGAAATTGAATACAATGTTTATAACATATCATCTTATTTCTAAAGAAAGTATTTAAGCACATTGAAAACAACTCTGCAATGGTGCGAAGATACTGCATGAACACGAGCATAGGGAGCAGCCACATTTTGACCTAAGCTATTCTTTATCAGTCGAGTCCAGAACTGAACCAACAAGTACTTTAAAAGCAGTAAGAAGAGAGAGCAAAACCTGTGACTCAAAGATAAATGCTAGTCTAGGTTTATCTGAGAAACAATGAAAATGTAGCTAACGAGGAACAGCTTTTGAGTCAGCTTTTTCTCTCAATGTAGAATTAATTCTGGTAATGTTTCTCTTCCGCAAGTGACCATACAACTGCTTTTTGAAAGCATGAGTGTGACAGTCATAGGTGGGATCCCAAGCCCCTCGTACCAAGTATCTTGAGGACTGTCTTCAGGTTTCTTAGTGACATCAGCCCACTCCTGAGTGGAAGAAGTAACAGGAGCAGTGCTTGGGTGCAGACACCTAGGAAGGGCACACGAACAAGGCAGGAGGACACAGTGCTGCTTTCCCAGGATAGTCTTCCAGCTGCCAGCAACGTAGGGCTGAGGGGCTCTGTGAGCATCTCTTTAAAATCTTCAGATTTCTCCCACAAATTCACCCAGATGCTTTCCAAATGCAAAAATTCAAGCCAGAACAGCACATGCCCACAGCATCCGATGAGCTCCACTGCTTGAACACCCTCCACCACATCGCGAAAGGCCACCTCGGCCCCTCTGTTTTGAAGCTGCCCCTTCCCGGTTTTACCAGATGCCCCCTCAAGAGGGGGAATTTACCAGGTGCCCCCTCAGGAGGAGGCGAGGGGGGTCCTCACTCAGCTCTTACCTGCCTCTTTGCTCCCATCTCGGCAAGCACCGACTCTAAAGAGGCAGAATTTAGATACTCCCTCACTCGCAGCACCCATCTGGAAGTCAGGAGCTGATGAGGATTCCTGAGGAGAGCGACCCCGTCCCGCCCCCGGCGCCCCGTCCGCCTCCATCGGAGACAGCCCCGGGGGGAAGAGAAAGTGGAAAGCGAATGAGCTTTTTCCTGCCACCGAAGTGGAGAGTAAATACCGTATAGCGCACTCGAGGGAAAATACCAGAGTTACAGGGAGATTCTTGGTGAGAGAGAAGGGGGCGGCGGTGAGGATTTAAGAGCTATTTCAGGTACCTGGCGGAGACAGCCTGCGCCGCGCGGGAGGCACCAGAGAGGACACAGCAGCAAGTTCAGGCTGCCCCAAGCCCCCCCGAGAGTGCCCACCCCCCCTCCCCATAACCTACCGGCAATAAAAATAATAATAATAATTAAAAAAAAAAAGCGCGCCGGAGCAGGAGGTCGCGGGCGGGACCCCCCCGCACGGCCGGGACCCCAACCCCGCTCTCTCTCACCCCGAGGGGCTCCTCAAGCCCCACAACGGCCGCCTTTCCGTCTCCCCAGCCCCTTACCTCCTCCTCCGCCGGGCGCGGCGGGGTGTCCCTCGCAGCCCCCGCCATGGCAGAGCGGACAGCCCACCCCCGTCCAACACCTGCGTGCCCGGGGCGGGGCGGCGGAGGGAAGGAGAGGCAGAGCGGGTGGTGTCCTCCCCCACCCTCACGCAGCGCCCTGGAAGGGCTGAGGCGCTATCGCTGCCCTCCAGGCTCGGCAGAGGGTCTTCCCCGCGAGAGGAGCCCTCTCCCCGCCCCGGGCGAGGGCTGCACAGCCGAGTCCCCTGCGGGCGGCAGGAACACCCCCGTCCCGCCATGCCGCTTCCACTGGAGAGAGGAGCGGAGCAGCTCCCGGCGGCGAGCCGCGAGGCCGCCCGCGCTCTCCCCTGTGAGCGCTGCCGCGGGAGCCGCCCGTGAGGTAAAATCCAGGCTTGATGGCGCTGGAAGGCTGCGAACTCACCAGCCCGAGCGCCCGGAGAAAGGCCGCCACAGCGCCCGCCCTGCCGGTCCCCTCACGGGCACCGCGCGCCCCGACGGTGGCGGCTCCCGCCTCACGGTGGGGTTTAAGGCGGTGAAGGTTTGTGGGGCTGTTTTCATCCGAAATGTACAAATACCAGCTCTACCCTTTGGAGGAGATGCACTGTTCGGTTTATATGGATTTATGACCACGCCACTCTCTGCCTTTGACCCAGGAAGCACGCTGCGGAAAGGGCTGCTGCCGCCCTCGAAGGCTCTGGAGCCAACACCATTACTTGGGCAGTACAAGTTCACCACCACCACTCTGCCCACAGGAAAATGGTGCTGCAATTGCACTCCGCAGCAGAGGGAAAAAAATAAATATAAAATTTTGAAGTACGAATTCTTTCAACAGTGAGACAGCCCGAGAGAAGGGGGTTTAAACAAACCAACAAGGACAGGAGGACTGGGTGACCTGCTCGTCTTGGGAAGATGATGGCTGATCCACAGGCACGGGGCTTCCCGGCTGCACTGATTCAAAGAGCTCTGCTGCTGACAGGGTGACTTGGTGGGTATTGGACAGACACTGCAAACTATGCCATCAACTACTGATAGGCAAATCCTGCGCCACCTCATTTGACAAGGACAATTACAGCAAGTTTGCAAAATTCTGAAAGAACAAAGCATTAAAAATTTTTTTTCTTAAAAAGACCTTCTAATGCAAAACTGGAATTGTGGCTTTAATAGTTCTTGTTGAAAACTCTCTGGAGGTTTTACGCTTCAAGGGGTCCCTAAAGGCTGAGGCCATATAGGCTTTAAAACAGAGGTGGACCGCTCGGTCCCCGACCCCGATATGTAGTTTGTTCTGAAATACCAAGTTACATACAAGGTAGGCAGGTAACACTTAAATTCAACATTTAGGTTCTTCGTTTTCTCTTCACACAACGTCCTCGTAACACATTAAATCTTTGTTACCTGTATTTGCATGTTTCTTCACAAAGGAAAAAAACTACAGAAAACATTTCCTTTCTTTGTTCTTTTCTACGCTATTTCAATTTTGCTGTAAATTATGTTAATGCACAGGCTTTACTCAAAACAGTGAAGGCTTGTGAAGAAACAATGAATAACTGATAGTACTTGTGTGTTTCACAAACTCCGGCATTGATCACGCCAGTTTTACTGTTGTTTGACCAACGCACAATAGCCATCTACAGCGCTCAGCAAGAGATTAGGCTGTCCAGACACTACAGGTAGCTAATCAGTCTTTACAAATTGACCGAAACCAATTAGATTTATGAGAGCCCTGTATTCATTCCAAAGATCTTCTCCAAATCAGGAAATAAGTTATCTAATCACAGTTTGTTGCCCTTTTTAGAGGCACCTTCTAGTCTAACATGGGATTAGTGCAGTCAGCATCACCCTTGACTTTTTAAAGATTTACTCCCATTTTGTAATTACAATCATGACACTTCCAAACTGCAAATACACACTCAAGTACACCAAAGCTGTAGCCAGAAACAGTTGATTTCTATAAAGCACAATATCTAGCCAAACAGAATCAAGCTTTTCAGTCTCTTAAAATATTGGTAGCAGACATGAATCAATGTTGAAACACTAAATACTTACTGCTCCTTTCCAAAAACATAATCTTTTGATAACAAGCAAAACAGATTTACCTACCTTAAAATTTGACACCCCTCCCCTTCAATTTCAATCAATCTTACACTAATTATTTCTTTGAATTTATACGTTGCAGGAATAGTATACTGCTACTTTGACATTTCATGCACCTTTTAAATAAGAACAATTGAACTTACAATAAAGCATGTGTAGTTTTCTAATACTTAGTTTGACATTAAGACAAATTCAAAAGCACCGATTAATAAAATTCACTGTTTAGGAAGCTCTGCAAACTGAGGGTTGGATCTGTGTCTGTAGGTGACTTGTCTCTTCAATTTTACTAGTGGATTTGTCTGCACATTTCTTCCTACTACTAGAGATCTGGTAGGCTTTTCACATAGTAGAGGAGTCAGCGCAAGAGCAAAGAAAATTTAATTGCATTACTTTGCAACATAAACCTGAATGACACAGTAGTACATCAAGTTTATAGCACTGAAAACAGTTAACTGCATAGTTTTCAGAGATTTGCTTTCTGAATACATTGAATAGGTATTTGTGCGGTTGACTTTCATTTCACTGCCCTCAAACATACCAGGAGAGGTGCTGACTAAAACAGTTTTACATCCCTGGGAATGAAGTAAGCGCATCCCTAGTCTGAAGTAACAAGACTTTTAGATAGAATTCAAGTCACTCCAATTAAGTCATTTTAGAACAAAACCAGGAAATCCCCAACCCATCTTTCATTTAGCCATGCAAAAGTAGCACAACCCCCAAATCCTCCACTTGCATAGGTAGCACAAACTAGTCAGCACTCATTGAAGGCCCCAGGATAAGTCTTACTTAGAGACTCCAGTTCCATTCACAAACCCACATGCTACTCAGCAAACACCGTACAAAATATTTAGCCTTTATGTTGATTTCTCCTTTACCAAAACATGGAATAGTTGGCTACAAATTTTCTAAGTACATGAATCGCAAAATAAAAGATTTGGATGGAAGTGAGGCAGAGGGGGGGAAGAAACCTCAGTTTTCAAATAAGGATTTTCAACATCTTTGAAACTTGGCCACACGCAATTAGTGTCTCAATCAGCTGGCCAGTTCAGGACAAAGGCAGATATAGAGTACAAAAACAACCGTGTCCCTCTAAGCCACTATTCCTGTATGGTATCTCCAGAAAAGATGAAGTTTGTGTGTGACAAGGCTAAAAGCGGATTTTGATCCTAATGAGCTAGGTAGTTTAACATCACCCTATCTGTAAGACACCCGTAGCAGCACAAGAGAGGCAGAAACCACTTCAACCATTGGTAATAACAATTCCTTCACAACTTATTTTGAGGCACTTCATATGCAGTATGCACCAGACTACCTCATTTCTATCTTCTCACACATGCATCTACCACCATGTGAAGACTTGATAGAACGTTACACTGCAGATCTTGTGATAAAAGTTAAATCCTGAAGATACCGATAATGAAAGTTTTCAAGTTAGTTAAGAATTCAAATGTGAGCTTCCCTGCAGCATCTGTTGCCTAGAAGTTACTGTGAGAAGAATGCAAACTGCAGCAGCTTACACCGAAATGTAAGTGAAACCAATCAGTTCAGTTTCACTTTAGTCCAAAGTGCAAAAATAAATACTATTTTTCCTTAAAAGGTGCTATCAGTAGTAATTAAGTCTCAGAGAACTGTTCCGCCTAAATACACTCATTAAAGAACTAAGAAGTTTTCTACCTCTGCTACATTATATAGCTGGGCTCTGATCACCAAATTTACTTGAAAATACTTCCATTATAGCAGATGATAGCACAGCACACATTTTGCTCTCTAAGAGCACAGTACGCGAGGATGAGAGTGCATCCAGATATTGCTGGTTACATTTTTGGTTTTGTCTCATTCCACCTGTATGTTGTGTTTCGCCAGTTAAAAGCTAATTTGATCTTGTACTTTTGATAGCATTTTTTTGCTCATTCTTGAGCTGTCCGTTAGGTGTAGCAGCAGTTTTATAGTCATTGTCAGGTGCTTTTATCACTAAAAGTCTGAAAGGTTCAGTTGTTTTCCGAAGTCTCTGAACAACAACAGCATTTTGCAGCTTTGCTTCCTCTAGTGTGAGTGTCTCATCTCGCAGCTCCCGGAAGGGCAGCGAAGTAGTCAGTGTGAAGGGAACACTTCCCTCTGATCCTTGATACTTTGTTATGAAGTCTCTCACATGGCTTATTCTGGGAAGAAAAAAGAAAACTCAGCATTAGAGTGCTCCAATCCCAACACAGACCATATGCACAACACACATAGCTGCCACAAGAAGAGAACGAGACACTCAATGTAATAGCTGATGGCATAGAAATGGAGGCATATAGACGGGGGTGGCATCCTGAAGTGCCTGATCCACGTGGGAGGCAAGGACCAAGGTTTGCAGGCTCTGAGAGCAGTCTCAAAGGAAAAAAAACGATGAGCATCTTATTCTGAGCACTCAAATGCTTTGCTATGGCTCAGACGGTAGTTACACAAGCCTACCATTTCTTAACCAGCTGGTGGAGCTCTTACCTGAGGTTTCTATACCCAAGAGCTAGTATAAAGATGCCTCCAGTGTGTGGTACACGTAGCAGAACCATAATAAAGAAAAAGGGTTTGCAAAAGTTGTCTGGATAGCTTATGAGTTAACTAGGTCTAAATATAGTCTCCTTCTACCAAAGCAGGTGCAGCAGTGAATTCATTACAGATTCAAGCTGCCTGTTAAGGTGTGAAGAACCTTGCAACAAGTGAGCAAGACAAAGGTTTTGCTGTGGAAGAATGAGGATTGACCAATTTAATTAGAAAATGAAGATGGCAGGATACATCTATACCAGTAAAATGAACACAATGTCAATGCCCATTCTCTGATCCTGAGGCCAACCAGTAGACGCCGGCTACTGGCAAATTACTAAACTCATCCTTCCTCTCTCCCCTGCACAGGGCAGCCCATGGGGTTTACTGTCTCCTGGGAATGGTCCATGACCTCAGCTAACATCTCAATCAAGCCTAGATATTGTTTGAGAAAGTGCTGGTTGGCTTGAGGGAAAGATATCCTAACAGTTTAGCAGCACAGATGACTGAACTTTCATACCTTAGCCATAGGCATGTCTCTACCTGTCTAGGACAGATAGAGCCAGCATCTAGTTCCTGTGCATGCAGACCTCAATTGAGAGACAGTGCTTGGTCTTATAAGCCTAGAGCCTGAAAAACCTCAAGCAGGAATAAATTTTTGGTTGGATGTTTACAGGTGTCTACATACGTTATATCAAAGTTCACTGGGTTCCAAGAGAGACTCAGGCAATTAGCCACCAGCTATTTGGTTTAGGATGAGCAAGTCCCTTTCCAGACTCCATACACAATGCTCCAGGGTCACACTAACTTAGCAACTGCTCAAGAAGGGACACAACTCAACTCAAGACATATCTATGTGTGCTATTCCTACAGCACTGCTCTGCTAGTTGCTTCATTCACGTCTCCTCCATTCCCCACACTGCAGCATTACAATGTCACCTGTGCTTTTGTTCCAATGCTGTAACTTCAATCTTTCATCAGTAATCAAGTCATATCTAAAGCAGTAGTTACTGTGGCACATACACATTCTATCTGCAAACGGGTAATCAATTTACCCAGGCACTGCAATATATACACTGCAGGTTATTTACCTATAATTTAACTAACAAATAGTTGACTGTTTTCTGCTTCTCCACTGAAAGGAGTGCTATACATGCAATGTAGCTTAAGGATATTTATTCTAAAAGGATTTCCCCCTATTTCTTATTAGGTCATCCACAAATACTGTATACGGCACAAACATGCTGGTCTTGTTGCAAGAGGATTATTTTTTGATGGAATATATACTGCAAACTACTTCAAAAAGAGCATCGCATCAGTAAGGCTGTTGTTCTGCTTATCTCACTTTTTTTTTTCCTCCAAAAGCACTTAGCAGCTGTTGAAACTGCTATTTACCATGAAGACAAAAAGCTTCTAAATATACTTAAATGTGTGAAACCTGGAATAATTAAGATATTAAGCCCTCCAATGAAGTATTTATAATTAAAATAGCAATTGACCCTTCAGCAGTACATCACAACAGTGTTTCAGTTCGTACCTCAGGCCACTAACAGTAATAAATTAGTACAAGTTAAAGAAAAAGTTACAGTCATTAACCTTCAACTGCTGAGCTTTTCTTCCAACCAGCCAAAGACATACACAGTTTATGCTGACAGCAGCCTGGGTTGCATTAAATCTATGATCACTTTAAATTGCTTCACAGAGAAGCACAGGCAACATACCCTTTCCATATGACGTGACTGTACGGTACTGAAGTAATTTCTGAAATTACAGATTTGAGAAAGGCCTCTAAAGACAGTAGTTCTACAATTTAATGTTAAACAGTTAATCCTACTTTCTCAAAGCTCCTGCATACATACGTTGCGCTGACACCTTCTGACATTATCCCCATTTAAAAGCCTCTTTGAGAACCAGAAATTTTACTAATTAAGAATTTAACACATTGGATGCATTCTATTCTGTCCATGTTGACATGCAGGTGGTGAATGACCCCTGCCTAGCGCACTGACTCTGGCCCTCCCTAGAGGTTTCTCTGGCTCAACTTTAACTCACATCCTCCAGCTCCCAGCTGTGGTGCTGTCTATGCCCAATGACTAGCAGGCTTTTTACTAAGCAATTTGCTCCAGATGTAGTCGTTTTGTGAGAGATCTGTCATCTTGAAAGCTGTGTCCTCTAGTAATGACCAATACATACACCTTAACTTCCACTAACCTACAAAATTTCCTCAGATTTTCATTTATGCTCAGTTACGGGCTGACTATTAACATCAGTTCACATTCCTCTTATGCTTCTCTCTTGTCAGCTAAAATATTTCTCAAAATTTGAAAGGAGGTTTTCTAGACAAAGCTGAACAGCAGCCCAATGTTAAGTGAACTGAGGAGGTAGATTATTCACAGAAATTAGAGACTTATCATGCATACAGGCATAGTAAAAATAGTTCAGATGCAAATACATATGACAGTGCTAAAATAAATCTTACCTGTGAGAAACATTGAATTTCTGAATTATCCTTTCCCCATCAGCTAACCAGATCTGGATGTTAGTGATAGGCTCCGAATCATTTAAGGGTACTATAGGCAGGTGTCTTTTGTTGTCAGGTCCTTGATGATCATCTCTTACTTTAGAGGTTATCCTTGGAGTAGCACTGAAAAGAAAACCCATATGAGGTTATGCTTTCCGTATACACACGTAAGCTTGAACGTCGCTCTAGACCTCTGCTTCTAGAGCTTTCTGCCCTGTATCACAGTGCAATGATTTATTTTTTTAACAAATATAGGAATAATGACATAAATGTCAGCTTTTTTTTTTTTAACTGTATGCCAATACTTTCTCTTGAAGACTTCAACATGGTAAAGAATTTCAATTTACTTATGTTAAACTTTTTTACAAGATGGACTAGAACTTAAATAACACAGGGTTAAATATGAACACACAAGAGAGGAAACAGTCTGAAGATTCCTCATGCATTTTTTTTGTACCAATCACACAGGTGAAACTTTAAGGGGTTTGAGTATTGAATTTGCATACTCAATGTTAATTTTCCTCGTAATGTGATTACAGTAATTCAATTTAACTGAATGTTGTTAGCCTTGATTTAGACCTCAGCATCATTATATATTTCAGCTTAGAGCATTACTCATCTATCAGAGAAATTGACTTAATGTGCAAATCCAGGCTGATGCACACAGCACTTGGATTTTGTTTTTTTCTAAGGCACTTTTGACAGCTGACCCCACCATAAGGGCTAAGATCCATAAAATGACTTGACAGAATACAGGGACCTCAGTCCAAGTGCATGGTCTCAAAAAAAATTACTGGCAAAAATTTTTATGCTGAAGAAATGTCTAGAGCTTAGTGCTTCTTTCAGGACTAAGCTTGTTCAGCATGTACTGTTTAAGTCATCATAAGGCCTGATCCAATGGGCGCATCCTCAGCTTATGTGAGTACAACCAGATGTTTGCTTGCAAAACAATAGCAGTCATTTAAGGAGTTACTATTTCTTCTCTAGCTCAGCTGTGGTCACTGACTACATGAACACTTCACAGTGGTTTGCAGAAAAAGCTTTCTCTTTGCAGACAAAGTTGATGACTTACTGTTTCTTCAGAGAGAAGCTGGTAACCAATGGCCATAGAATAACAGCCTTAATACTACATCTGCTTTGTGGACAAACCCCATGCTTGCATCCTTATGGTCTTGTAGCTGTCTTAGTTTAATGCTAAAGCACAAAAGTCATAGCCAATTTATTACTAAACCAAAGATGGCTAATGACTTAATATATTCAGGCTAATAAAGTTAGAGTCTTGGGCTCAAGTCCTTCTCAGTCTGAGGTATTTCAAAAACTCTTATCACCCACCGCCTACTTAAGTGCCCTAACTTGTAGGCTATCAGCCAATAGAGGCACTTTTTATTTCTTCCACTGAAAGTCTGCAAAAAGAATGAGAATCAAGGAATCCCATTCCCAAGTGAGTCATAAGAGATGTTCACTGCAACTGGAGGCAGATGAGAGGCACAGAATTGACTGGTTTGCACTACACAGAAATCAGCTGGGGCACAAGGACTTGGCACCAGCAGATTCCCAGAGGCACATCTGTAAAATGTTCTGGTACTCCAAGTGCAGGTGACATACTATCACCCACCTGCCCCTACTGATTTACTTGTCTCACACACAGCTTCTGTTCATGCTTGACCTCAGTACAAAATAAAGCCTAATTGCCCTCCAGATCTGGGAAAAAAGCTTGAGCACCAGCAAGATAATGTTAAACAGTCTCAGGAGCCAAGAAAAAAATTCAAGTCATACTTCAGTCCAGGAACGATCAGCTTTTGCTGTCTACTTGCTCAGTGGCATTCAGTTCCAGGTTCAGACTCTGAAGTGTAAGCACTCATGAGCGAGATCGCTGTCTCCAGTACAGCAGGGGCTGGAGAGGCAGTCAACCGTGCAGCTGCTAGGCCTCTGGTTTAGCCTGGGCTGAACTACATTTTAGCCCATCAGTCACAGCTGTAGTTCAGACAACTGTCTCAAACAGATACAGATTTTGGTGTCCTTCTCAAACTGACTTCCCTCATGGTCACACCTCAGAATTTCTGGTAGGCACTGCAGGTGATTCTTTCAATAGCAAGTACATGTGAAACTGAAGCCAAGAAGTTAAGCTAAGCTGCAAGAGAAAGTTAGAAGATTTATATTCACCAAGGTTTAAAGCATTTCTATACTTAATAACTTTGCTCTTGCAGAACTGACAGATAAAGCCATCTAGTGGTGGCAGCTTTGACTAAAGCCACAAACCAGGAATCGAAGTCTGTTGTTAGCCTAAGATCAAAGCATCATCACCCCCTTTCAAGGCTTATTCCTTTTATAAGATTATCAAAAGAAGTAGTAAACTAAAGATCGAAGAGACCTAAGAGCCTCCTGTCAATTTTCTGAAAAGAAAAAGCCCAAGAGTTAGGTATCATGCCTTACCCTAACTAATGGTTAAGAAGCTTGACATGCAATGTTTTACTCTAATGAGGTTATAGAGCAAGCCCACTTTGCTACAAGGGATTTCAGTCAATAGTTTAATGAACATGTTTCTGAGGCAGTCTTTAAAATGCATTGATAAGCTTAATAGGGAAGTGTGGTTGCAAATCTTGTTATAGTCCCAAACTATTAAATGCACCTGAACAGCGGTAAATAAAACAGAATATACCCATGAGTTATATAGGTTCAAAAGGTATATTGGAAAAGTCTGATAAGCCTCATTTGTTTCTCCTTGTACAACAAAAAAGAAGATCAAGCTCAGCTGAGTTGTATCAACAAACATATAATTTCTAGTGCCTCCATTTTTTTCTCCAACAAAAGTTTTAATGAGTCAGTCAACAGACCAATTCATAATGTTTCATCCACCACATAGTCCATCCATCTGGGAACACTGGCAGAAAATCTATAGACTATTAAAAAAATGTTTATTTGATAAGCAGAAGTTTAGCTAGGTTCTAAGCTGAAGTAAACTGTTCAGTCATTTGCCTCTCATTTCTGATTAAGCACACAAATGCAACTGTGGAAAGGGAGTTCTATAGCTTAAAACTTGTTACAGGTGTCAAACAGCACTATTATTTCCCCACAAAGCTCTTCTGCTGAAAGAGTAGCATATTCATGCAATGGACTCTTATTAACATCAGGAAGCGAGCACTGGTATATGGAGTAAGAGCACTTACTGCTCATGTTTCCAACATCAGCAAAAATATTTACTCGTCTTTAGAGGAAGGGCTCTGATAGCATAGCACTAGCAAGAGTAGGAAAAAAACCCAAAAGCACATTTTATCCAGTCCATAAGGAAAAAAAAAAAAATGCTGAGCAAGTTGTAGGATGTCTCAGTGTAAAAGACCAGTCAACTGAAATTCACAGAATAGCATGTTTCGGGAACTTAACTCGCCTACTGGGAAGCAAGATCATTACTTGCTATAGGCATGACAGAGCACAACAAGCAACTGAACAACCTACCGTTTAGCACTGGTTAGCAGCAGAAACCCAGCACACTGATCTTTTTGCTTTTGCTACATAGAGGTCTACTTGTAGATAAAATAAGGTTAAGTTCTTGACCCTCGTTTGCTCAGGATTTCAGCGCTACCACAAGCAAGTCGTGCAGCATCTCATCCATCTCTCAAAGGAAGATTTTCCCTATTGACCGTATCTACTCAAGCATGTAGCAACTGAATGGACTGTGCTACAGAAACAGATGAAACTGATAAGCCAGACGCTTGCTTCTCTGAGGCAGCCTGGAACCACTCATGCTTTACAATCATCAGTCTCTTACTCTGCACATTATCTTCTTCCCCTGCCTCATCCGTTCCTACCCAGGTCACACTTTCCCTCAGCACAAGTGCTGGGCCTTACCAGCAAGCCCTTTCCACTTCATCAAAACAAGCTGTTCACCTAAGGTTTCACCACAGTCTACTAACCCCAGTTGGCAGGTCACTAAGCAGTCCCACCAGTGAAGGCTTCCTGTAGGCTCCTGGTCACTGAATGTGTTCTGCTCCCTAGGCTGAAGTTGGCTCTTAAACAGCAGGGATATGCAAGGCAGATAATTGAGCTGGAGTAAGCAAAAGCCACAAATATATGAACTCCTGGCCTGCCCCTCTACAACAGCCTTCCAAAATACAGTACTGTTTTGTTATAAATCAAGTCCAGTTTTCGCACTGGTATTAGTGGCTGACCCTCCCCAACCACAAGAGAGTCATGAAGTAAAGGAAAGAGAATCACTGTAGCAAGCTAAAGTGTCTTACCGCAATAAATGCATGATTAAATACTACAGAATTTTAAGAGAATGCAAAATAACCTCTTCTTCAGTTCCCTTCATGGGATTGTCATATTCCCCTCTTCTTACACAAAGTATCGCACATACAGCTTTAAAAGAGGTTCTTTTCTCTTAAATCACAGAATAGAAGAGTGACAGCCTTTCAGCTGGAAACAGTTCAGCTAATATTGAGACCTTGAACAAAGAAAGCCAACAGCATCCTGGCTGTATTAACAGGAACACAGCCAGGAGATTGTGAAAGGCAGTTATCCCCCATGCAGCACTCATTAGACACGCCTAAATACTGCATTCAGATTTGGTACCCAAAATAAAAGAAAAGATATTGACAAAACTGGAGCATGTTCCATGGAGGGCCACCAAGATGGCCACAGGCTGAAGCATATGCCCTACAAGGAGAGGATGGAGGGACTTGTTCAGCATGTGGAAGAAAGGGTGTCAGGGCAACACACCTAACAGCAGCCCGCCTGGGTCTACAGGAGGTCATCAGGAGAAGGGAGCCAGGCTCTTCATGGTGGACAGCAGCTGAAACAACGGACATTCAGACTGGATATAAGGAAAAATTTATTTCCCATGAGGACAGTCCATCACTGAAGCAGGCTGCACAGCTTCCACCCCCGCAGGACTTCAAGGCCCAACTGGATAAAAGCCTGAGCAACCTCATCTGTCCCCACAGCTGACCCTGCTTTGAGCAGGAGCTTAGATTAGAGAACTCCAGATGTCACTTCCAACCTGAACTATGAGATCATTTTCCACAGGTATAGTTCCCTTCAGCTACTCAATCATGGATCACATCAGACTACTCACCTTCCTAATCTGTAACCGTGTCCAGAAAAGGGATGAAACATTGGCTTTTTCGATGACAAATACACCTTATCTTTTTTATCTTCCACTTTCACATCTACCTCCTCCTTATCAAAAACTTTTTGTAGCTCAAAAGGCAGTTCCCTTAAGAGAAAAAAAAAATGTCAGAAAAAGTACTATATATACTATAAACTGTATACTGTTTTCAGCACACAAAATAGAGTAATACCTGTTCTATGTTCATCCTTTTAAAGATGATGCTTTAAAAAAAAAACACCAAAACACTTCACAAGTATTTACTGAGTCATATTAAGTGCACAACATACAAAAAACTTCAAGTTCCTGAACTGCAAATTAACTAGAAAGTGAATGACTAAAAAAAAGGAGACATAATCATGCAAGTTGTTGAATGATGTTCAAATTTGCTCAGGAGTAACCGCTCCAAAGCGCCAAAGCATGTGATGTGTAAGAAGTTCAGTACTGCCGTACATTGCTGCAAAAGGTTCAATTATTTTATCCCCATAGTAAAATGAGAAGAAAAAAAGACAATTGGCTTTTAAAGAGAAAGAACAGAGTTCAGACACAATGTGTTTAATTACAAATAAACATGAATCTCAGCTTTTAAAAATTAAGTCATCACTAATAGCTACACCCTTTAGTTCAGTAACATCACCTCAATAATGCTTTATTTGCATTAAGCAGAACACAACAATGCCTTTGTTTATGAGCTCTGATGCAGACACTACATTTTTGGGTGGTGAGGCTCAGCTGGCACAGGGGCTGTACTAAGTGCTTTCTACCATCAACGATTACGCAGAAACCATCTTGTAATTAGCATCGTCACAGGCAAATGGTGGAAGAAAGGTGGCAAACTTCTGATGCGTGCACACAAAGAAAGCAAAGGGCTTTAAACAGCACAGTTAATTGCTATTACAACTAACACAGGTGACAGCCATAGAGGAGTAATATAATGTACAATTAGTTATTTTTGATGGGCTACAAAGTATGGAAAAGACAAAATATACAATGGCTTAGTAATTTCACATACTTGAAAAGTAGTTATTAAATTATATTCTCCATAAAATTATATTCTCCTCTCCATTTGTACAGAGGAAACAGACTACAAAGTAAAGGCTCAAAATTACATTGGTTTGTATGGTTAACCTGCTTTTTTAAAGCAAAACTGCAAACACTAGCAGAAATCAGAATAGCATGCTAATTTTTAACCGGGGGATAAAAGTAAGGTTGCTACATACACACAAATGACTGAAATAGCAAGTTTGTATTAGGAAAAGTGTCTGAATTTAGGACTGATCAGAGTTTCTTGATGTTACATGGAGCAACTGTGCCCATTTAAGGCTTTTCATCAATAAAAACAAAACAAAGACCATAAAACCCAGAAATTCTCAATGACTTGTGCATTGAGTTCGTTAGTCAAAGCACCATTTGATCAGTAGCTCTTACCGGACACTCTAATTTTTTCTTTATTTCATTCTGCACCTGCTGTGCCCCCTACCAACACTTGCTTTTATCTATTTCATCAGCAACTGTACGACGACTGCAATTGAAAGCTATATTAAACCTGTTGATGTTAGAACAGCCATTAGCACTGCAGGAACTGAGACAGGCAGTGGCCTACGCTCCTACAGGGATACTGCAGTGCAGGAAAGCCAAACAGCTATGTAAAAAATGTAGAGCATAAGCTAAGTGCTATCCAAAGCACATTAACTTGGGCTGATTAAGAACATAAAACTCACCCTTTTTTAATGGAGTCCAAGAACTGCTGGTTTGCAACATCAGTGTAGCTCCTAAGTTCACCATCATTTACTGTAAACCCATTTTTCCAAAGTTTAATGATTACATCAACCTATAAAGTAAGAACAATTCTCATTGTAATACTGATGTAAAACCAGCTTGGTACACCCACAGTACCCTATGATTGTAAATCATCCACTGTACGGACTAAAAATACCAAGAGAAGGCTCACTATAATCTGTTTTGGTCCTGTGCCAACAGGCAGAGCAACTGCAAGGGACAAGTGACATTTCTAAGTATCATGTGTCAATCAGGGTTAGACATAAACCTTCCCCCAATCATTTTGCTTTCCTAGATAAGAACACTCCTTCAATTCAGCTGGGGGGGGGGGGGGGTGGGGGGAAGANGGGGGGGGTGGTGGTGGGAAGAGCTGGAAGGTCCCAGCCAGCTGCAACTCTTCAAGAGCTAATTTGAGAGCACACATGCCTAGTGTTGGAACACCAACCACCAGAATAGTCCAGCTGGGAATTTGTTAAGGTAAAGCCTTGTTCTGACCATTCAGGAGGAAGTAAGGCATTGAGAAAATGCATGCAGAAGCCTTTCACTCAGGAAATGCAGCAAGTATCAGAAAATTTACTTTCAGATAGTTGTACATCTATGTTACCCTGTCATTCCTGGGTATATTCAAAAGCCTGGTGTTAGGGAAATGAAAACATAAATTCTCAGTAATTCATTAACTTTGCCAGAGAACATCCACTACTTCAACTTGTAGCCTTCATATTGCTCACTGAAATCTCTCCAACTTTAACATGGATATATTTGGGATTGCATTTTCATATTTATGCATCATGCCATTTAAGGAAGCATTTGGTCATCCAGGTCTGACCCTTGAAATGTCTTGAGAGATACTTGACCATGTGTGAGGTATATGAAGCACAGAAAAATGCAGACTTCATCTCAGCTGGAAATGAGTTTGAACTAGTCTTGATAGTACTTGACAATTTTCTCTCTCTCTTTTTTTTTTTTTTTTTTCACAGTTTGACTTGTTAGATGANAGTGCTACATAAACACAAAGCACATGCAAACTGCTGAATAAAATTCCTTCTCTTTCAGTTGGGTAATCTGTCAAAAAGGTATATAGCACTTAGCAAGATTAGATTCCTTTAAAAAGTCTTGTGTCTCATGGCACCAATGCATATGGAAGGAGTTCTCATCATGGGAAGGTGATGGGAAGGTTCACTACAGTGAACCAGTATACAAGTTTAACATGGACTAATTATTCCACACCAACTTCCCATTTAGACATTGACACAAGTACTACCATGGAACACTATTTCAGAACTGCAGTTTAAGTTATTGCTCCTGACACTCCTTTTCTCCCAGGCTCAGTTGGGGATCCATGAATATAATTTCCAGCAACACCCACTCCAAATTTCTCCTTGACGTCTTTGTTCTACAAGGTCTTTTCTCTAGCCCCTTATCAGTTTTGGGGGAGTAACACAAAAATACAAAAAGGACAGAATTACTGAGATACAAATGCATACTAAACATCTGGCAACTACCACAACTATACAAATGAGAGCAAATGAAAAAGTTTCGGGCTATGCTTCTGAATAAAAAGGCTGCAACTCTTTAAACAACTTCTTATACAACAGTAGTTGTCACTCCTTACACCTCATGACCAGCTCACTCTCCTTACTAATAAAGCAGAAGTACGTTAGCCAATGCCAGCCCAAGTCCTACAACAACACTAAACCCATGATAACATAGTAAGAGCCAGAAGCACGGAAGCATAGGCCTGGTTGACTAAGAGGTGGGAGACTGTTCCTACTGCTGTCTGAATTCCGTGTGCATTTCTTTACAGATGTACTGGATAAAATTGCTGGACTCCTTGCATTTGTTTTCCAGAGTACTCCTAGAGTACTATTATGTTAAACATGAGTATTTTTTCTTCACTGCCTACCTGATTCTTGACTGTAGTTGGGGGCATACATATAGCACCAACCTTCTGAGCTTCTTCAAAAAGGTTATCTACCAAGTAGTCACAGTTTTTTTCTGTACCACTCAAAATCTGATCATCGGTTCCTGATTTACACATCCTGCAGAAAAAAGACGTAAGTAAAAATGATGCTTCGGAGAACACATTAGAAGACAAGCAGTTACAATAGAATTTCATTACCAAGAGGCATAAAAGACATGCTGCCCTACACCCAGCTTACTTGGTGGTTATAAAACATAAGTCAACTTTGCATTGTGCCGTTTCTAGAAACTTCTTACAAATCTCTAACTGCTATTATTTGCACTTCAGAAGGACAAGTTAAAGAATGACAATAGAAAAGGTGAATTTATCTATACAAAAGTTTCTAAACTTGGTATCAGAGCAAGGAATGCAAGTTAGATGATTCGTATTTCTAATTCAGTCTGTCAAACATGTAACTGCACACCAATGAAAGGCCTTCCTTAAAGCATTTCCATCATACAGGCTTGGGTGACTTCCTTTGCCTTAAGTTTTAAAAACCTCATACAAGAAAACTGCCCTAGGATTTACTCCCTCACCCCCCCCTTGAACCTCCCCATTCCCAGCACCAGCACAGAACCACTATTACTGTCTTTGAAAAGTACATTAGAGAAACTCAAGAACAAGTGACTCAACACCCCTTGAGCACACTGAAGAAATACAATAGAAAACTTCAATACTGTGGAGACTGCCAGAGTATAAAAAAAGATGCATGAACCACATCTTTTTATAGAACATTGTATATGTGACAGCTGTTTCTGTTCGATTTTCACCAATCAAAATGCAGAAATATGCAACTTGAATGAATGATTATCTTTCAGTTTAGGTTCTTTGCATAGTAAGAGGATTATGCAGCTTTTGGTAAACACTGCAGGAGTTATTCCTATTGGAGATTCAGAAAAGTCTATTTTAAGCAATTCAGAAAAAAAAATCCCAGCTCTTGAAAAATATTCAGTTTTGCATAAAACTCTGCATTGAATTCAAGAGCAGCAATGCTTACTTGAATGGTAATTAGATACATTTGCATAAAAAGGAATTGTTTGCGGTGCATCTATGCAACACTAAGAATCCCTGCAGATCAACATATTTAAACAAAAGAAAAACTCAACAACATTAAAGAAGAAATTTCAGAAGTGTGCTGTCCTCGTTTTAATTTTCTAATAGAACAAAAGAAACTTGAAGTGTTAATTTAGGTATTCACTATGCTTTACCTTGGAAATATAACTGGAAAAATCAAACACCTCCATATCAAATGTAGAAGTGAACAGTGAGTTAGCAATTTGTAAGGCTGTCTTTCTATTTTAAATAAAAATATTTATGCAGCTTCTTGCATCTAGGAAACATTCCAGGTATGTGAAAAATCTTTTAGCAAAACCATATTTTTTTTTAAAAAAACTTCAGTATATGTGGAGCAGGTGGATACAGAAAAAAACGATAAAATTTTAAAATTCAACATAAAGTTCAAAAAGTCACGACAGGACACACAAACAGCAATAGGAAAGGAAGAGGAAAAGGGGGAGGGGAAACCAGCACCTACCATTCTTTCTTTGCAGTTTTGATATTGTCCATGTCTTTCATTCTGATGCTTCGCCTAATTATGAAAAGAAGATGGTTTAAAAACAAAACCCCAAAAACCTCCAAAAAAATCAGACAAAACACCCAGCACACTTTGCCTCCTTTTCTATCTGAAGCACTCTTTATAGTTTTTCCTGTGTTGATAGTACATTTAACCAGAAACATCAACCTCCCCCCCACCAAGTCTCCAGATGGTTCTTTGTTTTCCTGCAGTTTCTAATTTAATGACACATGAACCATGCACCGGTTTCAGACATTCAAAAGGAAGATTACTTTTTCATAAATGTACAAAATAAATTCCACAATAATCATGTGAATGGAAAAATACATGCCCATACTTATGGTAAGCAAGAAAAAAAAAAAAAAAATCACATTCCTTTTCTGAGCAGCCTGATTTAGGCTCCCCTGATTTTTCACAACAGTATGAGACAGTTGCAGAAAAACTGCACTGGCACTGCAGGCATTCTAATGACCTTCACCTTAATAGTGTGCGTTATTGAAGGGTGCAAGATGTGTCAGGTTCCTCTTCCTACCATACCTTAACCTATTGGTGCAGCATCCCAGACACTGTGAATTATCATTTCTGGTCTACCGTTTAGCTGGAAAGAAAATCCTGGATTTGCAAGTACTAAATATACTACAGGATTAGTCTGCCAAGTCAAGAGAAATCAAGAATGCCATACTGATCTCATTATACTCAATTCTGAGCTCTCTGAAAAAAGTTACAGAAAGTCACAAAAAGCTAGAGACTCCCCAAAACACTCTTAGAAAAGAAAAAAATCACTCTAAAATTAGATAAGCACACAGAAGAACAGAAATTTTAAGTTGCAACTCTGTTTTAAGAGTTATTCCTGAAGACTGCCGAGTACAGGTTACACAGATGATGTTCTGCTCCTGACAGGTTTGGGATTAAGTCATGATATTGTGTATGGCTTTTAGATAGCATCAAACTAAGCAGTGACAGCAATCATATGCCTAGTACTATGAAAGCAGTATGCACAGCAAGACTAAAATAAAATTTAAGTGGTCTTGACATCTAATTTAACAAGATGGAAAGGTTAGGGGGAAACAACGTTCACTGGAGCATTAACAAAAAGAAAAACCCCATTCAGTTACTCAGTACTAATTCATATTCCTCAGGAGGTTGATATTGGTATTCTTCCATCCTGAAAGTTAAATCCTTGTGAGACACATTCTGTAGGAATGTATATAAGCCTTCAGAAAATCCCCATAACGATCAAGAAGATTCAGCCAATATGTCCGTAACAGGTTTTAAAGTTTAGGCAGCCTTCAGTTTAATCAATGCCATTATGCATTAGATCAAAACATTATACTTAGCACACCTTTGACATGTCACACAAGACGCAGTACAGTTTTTTTTTTTTTCTCCCCCGCAAATATTCTGCCAGAGCATTATATATATCAGGCAAGCCTGTGCTGGTATGTTATGACCTTATAAGCGTATCTGTTTGCTGTACTTGGAACTTTGTACCTGCACTTGGAAAAAATGAACTTTCAGTATCAAGTAAGTACAGTGAATTTAAGAGTGCTTAAAAAATACAATTTTTCAAACTTCTCCCCAAATTTTTAACACACTTTAGCAGAAAGCAAATTTTTGTGCTTTGTGTTAATGTGCTTATCTTCTAATCTTTCTCTATTCAATAGATTACTCCCCAAAGCAACAAAAGGCACCTTCCAGCCATCTGCTTTTGTTGATTCTCTGTGCCTTGTCATCAGAGCTGTTAAAAAGAGACAGACACAATGAAGGAGCTCTTCAAATTAATCCTTTTGCTACATTACGCTGGCCTCCAATGTGCATGAATAGCATTCAAAACCGGTCAGCTGTGAAAGTTGCTGTTCCTTCTAAAGTACAACAGCAATTACACTTAGAAGAAATGTTTGTGTTAATATATGAAGGTAAAGAAATCAGCCTATACAGCATACCGATGTTTATTATGACTAAAAAGCCATTAGGAGATAGCGATCAGAGCGCACCGCAAGCACTTCAGCTCAGCAAGCCAACCCAACTAGCGCCAACAACCTCTCCTGCCAGCTTCCGACAGACGCCCCTACATGTCACTTAAAACTTCAAGAGTTTCGGTTTGCTTCTGAGATGAAAAGTATCACAGAACTGAACTTCCACCTCTAGAAATCAAAACGCAGGAAGAAGCTGAAGCTGCCAGCAGCCCACCACAGCTGCACCTGCAAACCACGGTCGGACAGCCCCGGCCTTTCCCGGCACAGCGCAGCTTCTCCTGCCGCAAGGGCTCGCTCTCCATCCCTGCCACCAGCTCCACGGGGGACGGATGGGCCACTGTCCCAGCTGTGGCCTTTCACCACCAGCTCTTTGAAACATGCAACTCTCACCTACACAGTTACAGACACGTTAGCTTTGGCACGTGTTTTTGTGTGTAATATAGTTGAGCCTACACATCCAGTTATTTTAATGCAAAAAAACCAAAACAGAAACTACCTTTTGATGCTTTCCATGCTCTGACGGGCAGAAATATAAGAAAAGTTGTGGAAGCTCCATCCCTGGAGGTGTTCAAGGCCAGGTTGGATGGGGCTTTGAGCAACCTGGGCTGGTGGGAGGTGTCCCTGCCTATGGCAGGGGGGGCGGAACGAGATGATCTTCAAGGTCTCTTCCAACCTGAACCGTTCTATGAAATATTCAAGCACGAACACACACAGCCCCCTCCCCTAGGAAAGCCTGTTGTACTAACTTTGGCAGAAAGTAAACTTCTCAACTTGAAGACTGCTTACAGCAGAGTGCAGTCCATCGCTACGCCGCACGGAAACGACGGCTGAAAGCCGCACTGTACCGTATGACAGAAGGAACAAGCGGCTCCAAAGAAGTGCAAATTAAAAGCAACACGAGCATCGGACCTAATGGCCTGAGGGTGACTGACACGCTCGGGTCAACATCCCAGCACAGACGCGTCCCCTCCAGCGGGCCAGAAGCGCTGTGCGTTTTGGAAAGAACCTTCGCGCCCCCCCGCCCGGGCTGCCAGCACCTGAGCCCACCCGCACCCCCCGCGCCGCCTGGGCCCTGCCCGCCCGGCGGCACACCATGCAGCCATAACCGTTGCCCAAAACACGCCCCGCCAGCCCCGCCGGCGCGGTGCCGAGGTATTTTTAGGGACGATGAGACAATAACGCGGAGGAGTAACGCCTCACGGCGCCCCAGGAAGGGGCCGTGCCGGGTAACGACCCCCCTCCCTGGCCCTGCCCGCCCCGAGGGACGCCCCACTCCAGGCGGGACGGGACCGGGGGCCGCCGGCGGAGCGGGGCGAAGGGCCCGGGCGGAGGCGGCGGGAAGGCGCAGCCCGCCCGCCCTCCCCCTCACAGACGGCCCCAGCGGCAGCCGCGGGCAAAGTTCAAGCGCCGGTCGGTGCTGAGGGAGCGCCGGCTCGGCGGAAAGCGCTCCCGCGGCCCGGCCTCTCCGCGCAGCAACTAACTAACTCACTCACCCGCCGGCCCGCCCGGCACCGGCCTCCCCGCCGCGCCAACTCCTCGGTGTCCCGCGCCCCACCGCGCAGGCGCGACCGCCAACGGCCGGGGCGGCCGCTGCCCCCGCCCGGACCGGGCGGGGCGGGGGGAAGAGCTCCGCCCCCGCCACCTGAGGGGCGGTGCTCCGGCCGCCATGTCGGTGGCCGGGGGGGGGAGTGGGGGGGAGAGGGGAGCGCGGGGGCAGCCGTGCGGCGAGCGGGGCTCCGTGGGGATCCGCAGCCGCCTCTGTTGGGGGGACATGGGGCTCCCCCGGAGGCTGCTGTGCCCTCCCGGGGAGAGGCGAGGGCTGGCGGCGCTCACGGCCGCGGTGCTTCCCCCCAGAACGGGCCGGGTCCCCCCTCGCAGCGCTGAGGGCAGAGGGGGCAAAATGTCCGGGCAGGGGCCGGGTGCAGCACCGCCGCCGGCGGTCGTGTGGCTGCGCGAGGCGCTGCTGTCACCCTGTGAGGGGCGGATAAACCTCAGTGCGCCGGGGCAGCGTGTTGTACTGCAAAGGCAGGTTTCTCCTCCAGACTGAGGGACAAAAGATACGGTTTGCGTGTCTGTGTGTGCCGGGGCGAAGGACAAAAAGCGGCATTCAGTGAGCGTCCACAATGGCGGAGAATGGGCCCAGTGTCTCGGCCAGCCGGCTGCGCCCACACCGCCGCTCGGGCCCCGCTCGCAGCACCGTCGTGGAGCTGCCCCCGGCTCTTTGTCTTTCCAGCCCCGTGCAGACGGCAGGAACAGCCGCACACTGAACCCTTGGGAGATGAGGAATGCCTTATTATGCTGGGAGGACTAATTAAGGGCGAGTGTTGACATATTTTGAAAAGGAGCTCTGCTGAGGCCTTGCACCGAGGACAAAAGAGCGGCGCGGTGGTTGGAAAGCAGAGCCCCCGCGGTCCCGGGGGTACGTTAGGAAGGAGAGAACGGGACTGGATCCTGGAGGAAGCAAGAAACACATAGCGGAGTGTCCCTGCCCGGTGTCCGGCTGTGACTTCGCTCTGCCTTGGGCCCCTGCAGGCGCGGTGCCCAGCGGGACGGTGGGGCTTGGAGCTATCCAAAGCAAACACCCGGCCGAGCAGCCAGTGCTGTCATTCCCGGAGATTCACTGCGTGCACCTGCATGCTTTTTAATAAGGGTTTTGTTGGGTTTTTTTTTCAATAATTAGTGATGCACTGTAAAACATTTCGAATTAACCTGAACTGAACTGCCACAACTAACTAGTTCACATTAATTAATGGGAAATCCACTGCGAATTTGCAAGTGCAATCAAAGATAATTCTAAAAGCAAAGGTAATACTTCGTTGAATGTCATCTTCATGTGGGACCTGCAATCCCTTAATCATAACAATTAAAATCACATTCTTCTAAAACATTGAATTAAGATGCTTAGTCTCAGAGTTCAGTGAAGCTGAGTAAAAGTAAAATCTGACCCTTGACAGTTACAATTTCTTTCTCTGTGAAACGTACATCACAATGCACTAAACCTTTTGAAGGCAGTTTAGATTAATCGTTAAGTTTTAACTGGATGAGATCTAATTACAGCTCCTGTCTATGAATCTTCAGGAAAAACAAAGTTGCCTTTTGTTTTAGTGTAAAATACATGGAATCTTATCTTTCAAAATGCAGATTTTTGAGATTCTGTTCTCCCTGGCTTTGTTTAATATTTTAAATAACTTTGAAATTTTTGGGTAAAGGCACTTTTTTGTTAGAAGCATTACTTACTTACTCTATTGAATGAGGCTTTATGTATTTACAACTTAATAATACCGTACCACCGTTGAAGAGTTCAAGGAATTTACAAAGCTCTAGGTAAAGTTTCCAAAGGTTGTTTTGCAGTACTGGACTGTTTTTTACTTTCTTGCAATATTTTAAGTACATTGGCTCCATTTCATTAAACACAGAAGTTCAGCAATATGCTTAAGCCTTACTTGGGGGCCCTTTCTGCAAAAATCGTATAGACAAGGAGGCAAGGTTGGACTTACCTGGTGTAATGATGCAGGCTTCCCAACGGCAATCACATATTGATTTAGAAGATTAGGTCTATTACTGGAAATCAGAGTACAGCTGGAGACATGCTGACCTACTACAATAGGAACCGGTGTCCTAGTGAATTTAGTGGTTTCTTAAAAGCTCTTCTAAGTACAGCTGTTCTCCCTCAGGACTGAAACTATTGACAAAGCACAGGAGTAAGAAAAATCTTAAGGACGGTATTACTGGGTCTTCAACTCCAGTAGAACGTAAAAAATCAGTTTTTCTTAAAAGCTGGAAATTTTCAAGTTAGAGTGTTGTTACAATCAAGACGTCACTAAAATCCTTTTAGACTCCGTGCATTTCATACAGCTTATTCTCTGGCAAGAAACAGTACACGAGATGAACAGAAGCAAATGGTCCTTTTCTTGCTGTGTGGTGAATAGAAGCAAACAGCCCAGACGGAGTTCTCTGAAAAAACTCTAACAGGGTATTCATGAGATGAATACAACCATCTCATGCCCCCTTTGTCAGGAGAGATCAGATGCACTGGCGTGGAAGATAGTAACAACCCCCAAACTTGTTCTATAATGTAGGAGTGAATCTCAGTGTTGACAAAGTAAAGCAGTGTTTTAGCTGTCACCACCCATCCCGTCAAGGTCACAGAAGAACCAGTGCACATCGTGTATCTAAAAACAAGCAGAACATTAATTTCGAAGGGGTATTTTTAAACCATGTATTTAAGAAGGTTAACCTGTCCCAGAGAAAGCCATCAGCTACCTATAATTAAACATCATCACATTGGCTATATTGATTGACCTTAACTTGAGATAGCAGTTGTTGGCTGAAGCCTGAAGTAAGCGTATGCATACAGAGCTGGGGCAGAATGGGAGGGAAATGGGACTGTGAAATAAATAGGAGAACAGAATCTGGTTATTCTGTGTTTGGCAATTCCATTGACAAAGACAGCACGTTCCTCTGCACAGTGTCCTTTTCCCACATGTTCCTTGCAGGAATGTTAAACCTTGTAGGCTGCCACACAGGGAGAAATAGCTTAAGGAACCAAATGTTTCTGGGAAGTCTGCTGTGCAATGGAAAAGTGAGTCATTGTTTTATGGGAGATGTTGGGTGAATCAGCATTCGTGAAGAGGGTGTTACCCCCATGCAATGAAAGGAGTATCCATACATGCCGCTGGACTTTTGGGTGGTAAATCCACAAGAAAAGTGAATATAGCTTCAATTTTAAAAGTAGCGTGTACTGACTGCATAAAACCCTGAAAAATTCAAGACAGCCTGAGCAACTGTTTGTACCAGATAACACGCATTTGGAAATAACATATGATGTGAATTCTCAAAACAAAGACACTTTTAATTGAAATTACAATGATATGGTAGTGTAGTTTATAAGACGCGTTCTTGGATGTGTAACAAGAAAACACACTTCTAAAGCTAAGATTGTGTGTGAGGACTAGGGAGATTTATGAGCAAATAATGTTTCCGATGGACTTCCCATGTGACCTTAATCAAGCCATTATGCATTAGTATGCTCCTAAAGCTTATCTACAAATGTGTTAATATATGCCGATTTTTATTGTAAGTGTTTTAGGACAGAGTCTGTTTTTTACTCCAAAGCTATACATCACCCAGCATAGTAACAGGCTGGCGGTACTACTTTCACATGATTAATGATCATAAACACCAAAGTGAGATGATTTGCCACTTTTGTCCAAGATGGAAGCAATTTACAGCCTGAATGATAGTGAAAAACAGACCCTGCGGATTCCTGGCTTACAATATCATCAGCCTGCGAGTTTCACACAATTATTAGTATTAGAAAAACTATCTACTGTAACCTTACCTCAACGGGAAAAATGTTACAGAACCTAATGGCTAGATGTGATGGGAAGATAATTTTGAAATATTAGGAGGTAAGTCTTACCACTCCCATTTAATGTCATCTAAGAAATCTACTCTCTGATCCCGCTTCAAGTTGCAGTAATGTTATCTATTGTAGTTTGGAAAACAATCTTCAGATAGCTGTGCTGATAACAGGACTGAACATTAACTATTTAATTCTAAAACATTATACATTTTGAAATCATACTGGTAGTCTTCAAATAACAGGCCATCTTTAAAAACACTGCAAAATGCTTGCAGTGTGGAGTGACTGTATCACCTTATGTGTTCCAAGTTCAAGGTAGTGCCAGTCGTGACTACTGGACACTGCGTGTTTGATGTTTCCAAACATATATCCTATGGGCATATCTCTCTAATGGACAGTTCTCAAAGGGAAAACCACACAATCTTAATTTCCCAGGAACCCCTCAGGAAAGGACTTAGGGCAGGTGTACATAAGCAAGATCTCTTGTGAATCTTTTTTATTTCAAGATTCAACTGAAACCAGGATGAGCTGACAGCATGACAGAGAGGCGCGTACAAGAGCTTATAAATACAGTCCTGAAAAGATGATTTGATTTCCATTCTTTGGAATGGTACAGCTATTCAGAGATACTGCAAAGTAATCTCTGGTAAATTGCCCATGATTGAAGCAAATGGTAACTCACTGAATAGAGCCCTCTGGTCCTTACTAGGCTGAACCTCTCTACAAAAGTTCTGAATAAGGGATGAAGGACTTTTTCTTTTGTTGTAACACATTCCTAATTTCCTTGTAAAATAGGGACAAGTAGCAACAAAGTCTTCCATCTCCAAATATTTCTTGTGCCATTAAACACTACTCACGGAGCAAACAAAGCTTTCCATCCTGGGTCATTTTTTAATTTTCTACGTTGCTAAGTACCAATAATTTTTCATTCCCCAAGTCTTGTTTAATGGAAAGGGATTCTTTTGCTCAAGTACTTTTTCATGTTTTTCCAATTTCCCAGTGGTGTACCTCACGGAATCATGGAATTTTCAGAGTTGGAAGGGACCTCTAG
>RSEF01000003.1:112715632-112743558 GCA_003993805.1 Himantopus leucocephalus
ACACTCTTCCCTATGCAGCCCAGGATTCCATTGGCCTTCCTGTGGCCTACCTGCCACAGCAGATGTTGTGCCGCCTTCTTAATATATATTTCAGATATCTTCATCTTCTTTTCTGAACAACTGGAGATAAAAGACTGTCGAACACTACTGTAAGCTTCGGCATTTGTTATAAATTGGTTCCATTTGAAACATAGTCCTTCCCAATGGCTTTTATTTTCAGAAGTATTTAGACATCTGTCTGTAAGACCAAACTACAAATCTTGGGATTGAATCTAACTGGGAGCTCTAACTGAGCTCTACAAGTTTTTTATGTAACACTTAGTGGAGTATGGCTCCAGTCATTCTCCCCTTCCTTTCTTCATTGTCTTATGTCTTTTGCTATTCAGAGTTCCTGTGTTTTTCACAAGGCTTTTCCTGCGTGTAGAGTGCTGAAGAGGGTCAAAATAGGTTTTTAATTCTGTTGTGTCTTCATATGGCACTTGAAACAAACAACAGATATAAAAAAAGGAAACAAGTAAATTCGTGGATTACTCTAAATCCATTTCCACAGTAATTCATCTTTCATTATTAAACCACATTTAAATCTCTAAGTATGTGTGATATAAAATATTAATCCTATGTTAACATGTTTGTAGTATTACAAACAAAAATTCCAAACAAAAATAACAAGCAAACCTTGTAATTTACAATTCATTTATTTATACTGTCAGTACTAAAAATGGCGATGGTGCTTACATAGAAGCTTACATAAAGCTGTAAGCTGTTTGAGTCAAAATAACTAGCTACACCTTGTAAGAGGAACAAGACAACTAAGAAACCTGAAAATAAAACCGTCTGTGAAAAACAATCTAAGGAGTAAACATCCAAAATGAAGCATGTCTTTACATGTTCCCTACTATGCTAACATAATGAGAATACAGCTCTAAAAATGTTCAAAGCAGTGAGCAGGGATTTTTAACTACATCAATCCCTCTACAAGAGTAGTCCCTCTGGCGTCATAAAGAGTACTCGCTTGAGTATGGCTCACAGGAATGAGATCAGAACACTGAAAAAAAAAAAAGAAGAAAAAAGGACATAACTATGGTAAAAATATTTAGTAAACAGAAAATAGATAGCTTTTAAGTTGTGGGTTTTCTGTTGCTTCAAGCAGATCTGGATAGGCACCCAGGAAAATCAATTTGCTTGCATAACGACCAAGTTTATTTTACTTTTAAAAAGTCATCAGCGTTCATGAGAGGAGGAGTGCTGGTTTGAATCAGGCATGTTGCAAACAGATGTTATGCAAGCTTCCCCAAACAGTCCTGCCAGTGCATTGCAATCCTGAGTTATGACATTCACTGTAACTGCTGCAGTCTGGGCCCTTTTTTGGGCCACAGATTGATCTGTTGGTTTTCCCAAAATGGGGTTGATTTTTTTTGTGATGCATACAAGAAGTTGAAGAAGATCAACATACTGTTTTTCATTTCAGATCAACAGAGTTTGGACACCATATCTGAGTTACACGGCCTACCAGTAGTACAGGACAGAAATGGAAAAGTACATTATTTGTACATTATATGATTGTGATACTAACTCTTAGCCAACATATGTCCTGGTTCATTCCCACCATGTGTTTGGTAAGGGACAGACTCTTGCAGTTTCCTTCTATTCCTACTTTTGAAGGATAAAAGGACATGATTTCTAAATACCATTTTCAAAAACTGTTGTAGGTTTTTCATGAAAATACTCCTTTAGCCTACAAGTGTATGAAATGGCTACATTCTGTCATAACCTTTAAACAAATACATGAAGAAACAAAGGAGATGAAACATAACAAAACTTAATGTCATGGAGCAGAACGACTATACTTTTGAAAGACCCTGCAGATTCTTGAACAGGAGATGAAGTACTGTTGCTAATACAGATTAAAAGCTCTAAATAGAGAATGTCAGGTGAGAAGACGACCATAGAACCTACTCGAAAACACACTGTATTTTGGAGTATCTCCTAAAAGTGAAAATTTGTCGCTGTTCACAGTGAGAAAATTTTTGCTTGGAATTCTAAATAGCCCATTTTCTTATTATATATCCTAATGTTATTGTTGCATATTTAATGTTTTTAAGTACATTCTCTACCATACTTTTTCAGACTTTAATCTTGAAAAGAAAGGTGGGAGTATGCAGGTAAAGCAGAATAATAGTTTTTACATTTATTGTTCTTTACTAAAACATTATTGCACTTTCCATCTTTAAACAATAAAAACACTTTGATAAAGCTTGCTTAAGCGTAACAGCCGGAGCCATGTGATCAGTAATTTTATTACACTATTCTTTTTTGTTAAAGAAGCAGAAAGCACTGAAATAACTTGCCCAGCGGTGCCAAACAAGTCAGTGTGAAAATTAAAAGGCTTACACTTTGTCAGCTACGGCTCTATGTTTGTATTACTTGGCTACATTTATTTTACAAAGCTTTAAGTTTCGGGGCTTATGTGTAGGCTCTGCGATAAGTTCAATAAAGGGCAACAAGTTGTGGTGAGAGAGGAGCAATTCTTACTGCACATCAGCGAGGAGGGACTGCATTATAGTTCGTGAATAGCCTGAAAAGCATTTCAGCATCCAATGTACTGTAACGCATACTATTCTTCCCTCAAAAATGTGTTTATTGGATCTGTCATAGAGGAGGGAGGTGAGAGAAAAATAAGCTTTCCAGCGACTGAGCGATGAACATCAAACACCGAGTTGAGGCTACCAGTGACCTGCACGCCAGGCGAGGCAGGGGCACGTCCCTCATAGCCTGGCTATCAAGAGGGCTTCTTGGTAATGGGACTCACCGGGCTGTGAAACACTTTTCCACGGAAGATGGTGGCGATCCTGTGCCTGGAGGGTCTGTTCGCCTAAGCTGTCCTGTCAGTGACTGGGCAGAGCCCCCCCGGCCGAGCAGAGCCGGCGGGCTCGAGTGCCCCAGGTCGCGGGGCACAGCACCCTTTTGGGCCGTGAGCGGTGCCCCCCCCCCTCCCCGCTCCCCCCGGGCAGCCGCTTCTTCCCTGCCCTGGAACTCCTTCCTCACCGCCGCGCACCCCCGTCCCTCGCCGCAACCCTTCAGGAGGCGGCGGCGGCGACTCCACCGCCCCGCCGGGTAACACCGGGAGCGCCGGGCCAGGCCCGTCCAGCGGCTCGCCGGCTCCTGACAGGCTTCGGGCAGGTCACGGCCCGGACCCTGCGCCTCAGCGGCCCCTCGGGCCCCGCCGCGGGGCCGGTGCCGCCGCCCGCGCTCCGCCGCTCCCCTCACCCTGACAGGACAGCGCACCCCCCCCCTCCCCCGGCTCCCCTGGAAACGGCCCCGCCTGCTGTGAAGCCGGCACTCGCCCTCCCTCCGGTTGCGCGGGTCAGCCCCGGCCGTGCTGTGCCGTCCCCTCCCCGGGCGCGGCGGGGGATGACAGCGGTAGGCGCCCCACCGCCGCCCCGCTCCCGGGGGACCCCGCCGGCCGCCACCTCCCCCGCGGCGGCCAGCGCCAGGCCCATAGAGCGCGCCGGCGCCGTGCTAGAACGTACGCGGCGGGGGCCCGCCTCGGCCTGCGCGCGGCGGCGGCGGCGGCGCAGCGCCCCCTGGCGGCAGCCGACAGCCTCGCCGCGGACCGAGGAGAGAAAGGGAGAAGGGACAGTAATGGCGGCCAGTTAGTGCGAGACTGAGCCGAGGAGGCGGCGGCAGCGACGGGAGGAGCCGGCGCGGCTCCGTCTGTGGCTCTGCCCGGCGGACCGGCTTCCCCAGAGGACTTTTTTCCCCTTCCTCCCCCTCCCCCCTTCCCCCTCTCCCTCCCCTTCCCCTCCCTACCCGAGCCCCCGCCTGTCCGCCCTCCCTCCTCCCTCCGCGCCGGCGGCGGCAGCGGCGGCGGCAGCGGCGGCGGCAGCCCCCCGTGTCCCCCCTCCCCGGGGCCATGGTGAACACCAGGAAGAGCTCCTTGCGCCCCCTGGGCAAAGCGGCGGCCGCTGCGGCCGGAGCCGGCAGCCATTTCATCTCGTCCCGGACCCGCTCTTCCAAAAGGGGCACCAAGGCAGATGCGGCCGGGCTGGAAGAGACGGCGGCAGCGCGGGTAAGGACCGGCGGGTTGACGGGGGACGGGGAGAGAGCGAGCCGGGGGGCGGGGGAGGACAGCGGCGGCGGTGAGGGCCTTGGCCGGGGNGGGGGGGGGGGGGGGGGGGGGGGGGGGGGTATTGCCGAGACGGCTGTCGGCTTGAGGGAGGGAGGGAGGAGGGACGGTGGAGCCGGCGGGGAGCCCGCGGTGAGGAGGGAGCGGGGAGCCGGCGGGGAGCCCGGGGACGCGGGGGGGGTTGGCTGCGGAGAACCGCCCGCCGCGTCCCAACCGGCTTCCCAGCTCGGCGGGGAGCGGGGCGGTCTCCGCCGGGGCGGCGAGAGGCGCAGGCCGCTGACAGGGGCCGGGGGGGACGACGACGACGACGACGACGACACACGAGACAACGGGAGGCGAAGTTGGTGCCCCGCTGCCGCCGGTGCCTGCGCCGGGCCGGGGCGGGCAGGGCCGGCGCGGCGGGCGGCGGGGGTCCGGCGGGGCGGCGGCGCGGGGCTCCCCCGGCGGCCGCGGGCGGCACTGCGCCGGCTGCCAGACAAAAGTTGGGAGCTGCGCCTGCAGCAACTTNAATGACCTCAATTCGGCTGAAGCCGGCGGGCGCGGCGGCTCCCACGGGAGAAAGCTGATGTTTGGGAAAGGTCCCCCCGTTTTTGTGACAGCCCCCTCCCACCCCCTCCACCCCCCAAGCGGGGAAGGATGTAATTTTGCCGTCAGGTTTAAGTTGAATGCTTCCCCAACGTAACTTATTATAATAGCTTTGGTTGTACGGTCTCATGGTAAGTGAATTCTGCAGCCCGGTTTTAGAAAATAAACGTTTGGTAAATTCTAATTGGAAGGAGGAATTCGGGAGCCTCTTTTTTTCCTTGTTGTCTCTAAATAGATTTGTTGACAACGACTGCATTTTTTTTAATCGTAGGAAGGGCTTTTTTTTTCTTGATGAAACTTCATGTATTGCTTTGAGGATTTAAAGTAGTGGTTATAGTTGCCTGATCGGCATACATATTTTGAAAGCAGTGTAAATATGGAAGTGAAAATTGAGGGTCAGAGCGTTTGACAGTCGTGCACCGACCATGTCCCAGCCTCTGCTGAGGAGGAAGTTAATCAGACAAGTACAAAGGCAGCAAGAGCAGCCAGAGGCAGATCCAGAAGGATGACACCTGGAATTGTCAGAAAACCTTTTGCCCCATCCTTTTAGTTTTAAAATACTAAAAAAAAAAAAAAAAATTTAAAAAAATAAAATCACTGACTGGATATCCTGTACCTTCTGTGCTTCTCTTTAAGTTCTTTCATGCTTCACAGTTCTTCCCTTCCCCCCATCTTACTTTTCCTCCTTCTCCCCTATTCCTTCCTTGTTTAATTTCATTAGACTCATGGGCACGCAGCGCCATAGCTGTAAAAAGCCGTTCTGCTTGTTCTTGTATGCAGTTTCTATTTATTCATATCGTAGGTCTTGTGGTTTGTGAGGCAAGGTTTGGTGTAACCCTTACTGGCTTACTTTGCAGGGAGTTCACTGCTGCTAAAAAAAATAGGTTGGGCTTCTTTTCAAATGTTTTTCATCTATGAATAGTGTTTTTATACGACAAATTATTAAACTGTTTAAATTATGTTATTGTCATGGTGTAAGGAAAGGAGATTGTGCAAAATACTGTCATAAAAAATCTGTAAATACATCCCTGGATGTTGCCCACACTTCTGAAAAAGCATTTCTTCTGAAGTTAAGTGTGTATCTTGGTGTATGGGAATGGACTTGTTTCACTTCACAACAAATCTCATGCGTTAGAGGTAGATTTTTTTTTTTTTTAAGATGTGATTGCCAAAGATGAGCAAAAGTTATTCAGGAAGGTTGGTTTGGTGTCCCCCCCCAGTGAATATTGTAATATATCTCTCTCTCTCTTCACCACTGTATTTTAAATTTGTCTTTTTACAACTGTTTTTATTCTTCAGATGTAAGCATTTCTCAGCGATACAGCGTCTTTTTGAGCTCCTGAAGCTTCTTGAAGTAGTGCCAGAGACGGATTTCAGTGATTAGAACGTGAATAAGTATAGCAGTAGGAAGACAAAGCCTTTGCTTTCGGAAGTGACTGTCGGCAGACAGATAGTGAAGCTGTGTTTTGTGCAGAAAGTGTACTGGGATCATTTTTGTGCAGTTGTATGAATTTTTTTCGAAGTTGACTGGAACAGCGTGTCCTTTTGAAATCTTTAGTGTGTCACGTAAGGAAACTGGCCTTACTAGCAGCAGTTAATCAGGTTAATGGGC
Organism: Himantopus leucocephalus; assembly: GCA_003993805.1. NCBI lineage: Eukaryota > Metazoa > Chordata > Aves > Charadriiformes > Recurvirostridae > Himantopus > Himantopus leucocephalus. Next base: position 112,721,956 of record RSEF01000003.1, read on the forward strand.
AGCTAGAGTTTGGAGCTGTGGCAGAGATGGTACGCTTCTTATTTGCACTATGTGACTTAATTTTCTTCCATGGAGGTTCTGACTTGGACTCCCAGAGAAACTCTCTTCAGTGGCAATGCTTGTAATTACCTTTCAGGTTGTATTTTAAAAGATCATCTATTTGTTCCTTATTAGCAACAAAACCTGAGTTTGTTAATCTAATGGTGTCCTGTAAGATGCTGATTAGACTAGATGAGGGGTTAGGAGTTACCTTCTGCCTCTTTTATATCTATTTCCTTTTTCCTTCTTTTTTTCTTCTTGGCTTTTTTTTTTTCTGGTATACATAGGGTTGGATTTTTTTGCTTACATTTACACGGATAGGCTTGAATCCCTCCTCTCCCAAGAACTTCAAGTTAAGTTTCTAGTCTTCCAGGTCAACATTATGTTGAGTTACATATTAATAGTGTCCATTTCCATTTGATCTGAATCTGGAAGCAACACACATTCTGTGGAAATGGGCCTTAATAGTCTAAATGCCTTTATCATATTCTCCGTATTCCCTCTGTAGTACTTGCTCATCTTAGAAAAAGCAATGACGTCAGTCTTTGAAAAATAAACTGTTTTGAATTATTGACTGGCGGACACGCATTCAGCGACTGAGATGAATACATGTGTGTCCGCTGACCAGAAGCCAGATTAAAATGAACAAAATCCCTCACTAAATGGATCAAGGAGCCAAGAAGTTTATTCTCTGAAATGATGTCATAGCAGAGTGCATAGAGAGGGTACGGAGAGGAACAACTGGGCTGTGATTGATTTACACACTATTTAATAGAAATGGAAGCTATCCTTACATAAATTTGTATTCTATATATAAATTATGTGTATTTTTTTCTTTCTTAAAACTTGGGAAGTGTTATGGCTTTATAGTAAAGCATTCTGACAAGAAAAGTGCATCAAAATCTTCCAAAGTTTTCAGAAACATGGAATTGTAACACAAGGCTTATAAATCCAGTGGGCTTCATTCACGCTGTGAAAGCATTGAGGATACTGTGACCATAACTGGTTAAATTTGTGCTCCAGATTTACTGCCTGATGTTTTCAGATATTGAGTTGGGATTGTTGGTGACACTTATCTGGCAATTGAAATGATTTTTCTCAGTCATCTCAAAACACAAATCAAAAATGTTGATCAAGAAAACTAATGAATCTATCATGAAGTAAACACTCTTAAATCATGTCAGCGTATTAGTTAGACATTTTAGAAATGTATACAAGATTAGCTTAATTTAATTAGCCAAGAAAGCATTAGCAGTGCCTTAAGAGCTACTTGAGAGCGCTGTGATAATTGTAACACGCGATCCTCGCTAAAAGTAGTGCTGCCAACGTCGTTCGACTTGCTCGGTGGCAACCCAGAGCTCTCCATTGTACTTAATTGCTCATAGGAGCAAACGCGGCCTCGAGGACTGATGGGGAGTGCCGTAGTGTGGGAAGGTACAAAGCTAAGCAGCGTTTTTGTGCTTTGTAACCCCAATATATTTCAGTGTCTCTTACTGTAATTTCTCAGTCTGTAACAATAAATAATATATTTTTTTTGTATTTCTGGGTGATAATGCAGCTTTTGTAGAGTAAGCTTACTGCTGTGTTTTACTTCTTAAAAAGTCTTTAGTGGTCAGCTATTGAAAACACAGAAAATGAACTTTATTTATCATTTATCTTAAAATACTAGCTTTAAACATACCCCTTAGAACTTTCTAAAAACAAAATTTTCCTTTATGGAAGAGCCTGATTCAGATCAGCGTATTTTCTTTGTCTTCTTTGCAAAGTGTCTTGCAGTGTTCTGGATATTCTGCGGTTTGGAATAAAGCTATAGAAAAAGTTAGATTTTCCTCCTTGTGCTGGAAAAATTACACTTGCTCGCCACCCTCACGTGAATCTCTTCAGGGAAAAAAAAAGCTCCTGTCAAATATCTGTGTGTTTAAAGAACTGCATTGTCTTACTGTTTGAGCGTACAGTAACATCAATAAAGGTGCTGAGGCTAACGCTTTTACAGGTCTTTGAAATACATCCTGAAATATAGAGCCTTGTGAAGTTATTCCAAACAATTTCATTTAAAGGAAGATTCCCAAGAAAGCTCATCTTTTCAGTGCGTAATAAAATGTCGAGTTCTTTCTGGTTTAGTGGACTGCTGCTCTTTTGGGACTTAGCAGGAGAAAATCAGTGATCTAAAACGAATCGCGCAGTCTGTTCCTTGGTAGCGTGGTATTAATACATCTGTGAACAGTGGGAAATTGAGCAATTGTTGGAAGCAATCGAAGTCCAAGTTTGTGTCAAAATACCATACAGTCAGCATTTGTAATCTTTCCATGTTTCTAAGGGGTGTCCCGAGTTTGAATTTGTCCTGTGTGTCTGCCCAAATCAGTCTGGGCCACTGTCAGAAGTCAGGACACCCCCGAGGAGTGCACGGTTTGTTTTGGGAGGTGGTTGTGCGTCCTGGTTGAAGGTGGCTGTCTTTGCTGTCGCACTCTCACAGGGCCTGGAAAGGAAGCAATCTAAGGACGAATCCAGTGGGTGAATAAGACCTCCAAAGAATACTCAGGAAATGGTGTTGATGTTTGATGTGCTGCATTGCTTCCTCTGAATATTGGGCTTATCCCAAAGTAATATTAATAAAAGCTGCTTCTCCATCTACTGTCTCTCAGTTAAAACTTAAAGCAGAAGGCTTAACCCGTTGCCGTGAGAGATCCCATGGCAATTTTGCAAGAGCGGCATACAGCTTGGGGTTATGCAAGATAATTAGCTCAGGTAATTACATTCTGATCACCTCCATACCCCTGCAGTTTCAATTGGATGTGGTATAGTTTTGCACATTCTGCCCTAAATTGTCGAGTATTTGCTATACTGTGGAAAAGTTTTCATTCCACTCTAATGATGCTTTAAACGATTCCTGCGTAACACTTTATAAAACCCTTCTCAAACCAAAGCATCCAGCAAGTGGGCATCAGTGAGCTGAAGCTTTCACTGCTCTTATTTTGTAGCCCTGACCATTTTAAAGGATGCTGATAATTTATTAGATGTTTTGGCTCTAATGTCTTACTTTGTGTGTGGTTAATATCACTCATGAACCCACTTACTGCAAAGGGAGCTGACTATTTTTTNAGGGGTTTGTAACTTTTTTTTTTTTTTTTTTTTTTTTTGGTACTCTTCATGGTTTGCTGCTTTTTCTAAACAATTTTTCCGTCTCTGAGTTTACTCTTAAAATACTGTCTTTATTACCTTTGATGGGATTTTCATGGTTTATTTTAACCATTAATTTTGCTTTAAATTGTTCAAATGTTGTTTTACATTTATACCTGCTTGGACTCTTTTTCCTAAATAAATTTAATTTCTTCTCGCTTGATAGCTACTAAAACAGGCCACTTTTCAACTAGTTGTAAGATGAATATGTTACCTTCTGTAAGCTTTTTCACTTTGCACTGCTGAGTATATGTGTGCTAGAATAGCTTCAACTCTAGTTGAACTAGGTATAAAGGAGGTAGCTTTAGTACTCCTACCAGAAATACAGAATTTATGAGCTTGTCCAAGTTGCATAGTTTTTGTAGCCTGTTCTGAATTTTGTGGTTTTACCTTTATGCTTCTAGTAGTGTATGTTAATGACCCAACTAATGTAAGGCTTTGGTGGACAGTGTGTGTCCAGTTGCACTCGGAGCAAACGCTTCAGTTTGGGCATTTTCATAATTTGGGAAATGGGCTTTTTGCTTTTCTCCAACCTCCAGTCAATTGCTTCATTTTTAATGGATAAGTAGTTGAGCCGAGCTATTTAAATAACCTGAAATGAAGAAGCTGTTCTTTCTGTACACGTGGAAGAGATTACGTGAATTGAAATTTGTTGCCATGCTTCAGCAATCCCTCATTCCAAATACTTAATAACTAACTTCTATTATTTCTCTGATTTATCTTTCAGACCTTGAATGTTGTTTTTATTATGATTTAAATTTCAATACATTAATCTGAAGATTTCACATTACAATTTTTCACGGTTTTAATCTGTTTTTTCTTTTGAAATACTGTCTTCAAGTGCATTGTAGCTAGAGATAGAGAAGTGTTTTCAATCCCACGTTTTTTCACACAGAAGGCCACCTTCCTGTAGCTTCACTTGCTATAGACACTTCCTTGCTTAGTTTACTGAGTCGAGTATCTGGTCATGTCCAAACCTTGGGGAACCCTCTGGTCCAAGGGTTCTCTGTGTTCTCCTACTTGCTATCCTCATTGAGATCATTCTGCTTCTTTATTTCGGTTTATAGTAATGCTAAAAGGAGACCATGTCCTCCAGCTGTTCTTTGGGATGGGGTGGTTCAGCAGAAACAAGATGGATTTTTGAGGACTAAGGGTAGGAAAAAAAGTTGTTCTTTGAATGTTTTAATTTCTTCCACTTCTGAATTGTAATAGTTCTTGAATGTTTACATAAATATGATTTTTCCTTTAAAAGTCTTTGTTAACAGACTCTAGAAACTCAATTGAAATGGTTACCGTGGTTCTGACTAAAAATGTCTGGCTTTTAGTATTCCTTCAGTGTTAAATTAGGAAGATCAGTGGTTTTAAAAGCTTCCGATATGTGGATCTTCCAGAAAAACTTCTGAGTGAGGTGTGGACCCCCATACAGCAGGTCTCTACCTCTTCTCAGTAGACTTGCTCTTCTGAAGGTGTGTGATTTCACATGGGCTGCAAGCAGTGAACTGTTGTGAAAATGGAGAGCCTTGCCAATATTCATGCTTGCCTCGCCATTCGATCAGCTGGATCAGCATCAGGTTACTGGTCCAGCTGAAACTAACCCTCCTGCTTCCCCTTTCCTCACCTCCGTCCCTCTGATTTGATTATCAGCTGAAAATTCACAATGTCACCCTAATTTTAGTGAAGGCACAGAGGAAGGGAGAGGAACGCTGGTGGAAATGCTTGGAGCAGGGCAATGATGATGGGGGGAGGACAATCTCAGCTCGCTGTACATGGGCTCTGTTGTGGTTTGGCAGAGGCTGCTCTGTAGCTCACTCTGCCTTTCTTTCCTGAACCTACAAATAGCCCATAGATTGCAAGAGTTTTTTGGATGTCAGATCAACTGCCGTTGAAAGGCACACAACACACTGCATAGGTGTCTTTTTCTGTTATAGACAGGGGGAATGGTTGCAAGTGTGAAAATACGTAATAAACAGTGTTGTAAGTAGTGGTTTCTATTTTTAACTTGTAAACTTTTAACTTTTCTCAAAAGCTTTCACATTTATTAAATAACCTGAATTCTAGAATGGAAGAGTTCCAGGAAATAAAATGGAAATCTGTTGAAAAAAAATGAAGCAGATCTTCTCATGCAAAAAATATGTTCTTTTACCTGAATGGGTTGGGAACAATTTTTTCTTCTGAAAAAGTCTAGATGATTGTATTCTTAGTGGCTATTATTGACGTAAGTATTGTTTACTGGAAAAAAAAAATACAGAAGCTGAATGTTGAGGCAATTGAGGCATTCTTTACTATCATTATCACCAATGAAATAACAGCATTAATAGTTGTTTATTCCAAGATCGTCAAGCACTTAAGCATGAATCTGGTTATTTTTTCCTTAATGCCTGTGGAGAGCCAATGTCTGATAAATGAATGTGTGCAAACAAGTGGAAATTAGGGAACGGCGACCAGAAGATGTGTTCTTTTAAGCTAACTTTGTCTCTTTTCAAGCTATCATTAAGGTTAACACACGAGGTCCTTAATGAAACTTGAAGTTCTTAGTAAGGTAGTTAATGTGCTTTAATCCAAATACATTTTTTCCCAGCTTCTTGTCATTTGAAGGCACAGGCAGTATACTTACACTGGATTTTTAGGACACAAAGGTAGATGTTTAGCATGCAGCAGTACGTGGTGTTACCGACATGAATACAGTCTGCTGTATTACGCTGCGACCTGGAGTTGAGTCATGCCACCTTCTTCCCCCAGACAAGTGTATCAGGTCTTACCTCTTCCCACCAAGCAGGTAGTCAGCCCTCCCATGGAAGAGGGGCTAAGGGCATTTGCCAGGAAAATGTGGGTTGGGGTGGGGAGAGGAGAGGAGCTTGTGAGGATGTGTTGGTGAGGGAGAGAGTGGGTAGTGCAATGTGTCATCCTGAAATTAAGACACAGTGCAGATGCATGAGGCAAGGTGCGGTCCCTGGTTTGAGCAAGCTGATCAAAGTGTTTCAACTACTGAAAATTTGTACTGAGNTTTTTTTTTTTTTTTTTTTTTTGTGAAGATGCTATAAAGCAAAGTGGTGAACTGAAAAAAAAATTGAAACAGGATTTGAAGGGATTTACTAGATTCTGGTCAGATGACATTATCTCAGTCATGGTAGAAAATTCGTTTGATCTAGTTACTAGAACTTGGAACCAAATAAGAGCAAGACTAAAAATATCTCAAAGAGATTGTGAAGCCTTTTGATTTTTTTAATTGCTTAGTATGCCTAGCCTGAAAATGCATTAGGAAGGATACGTAGCTCTTGCCTAACTTTCATCAATAGATCTTAAAGTGGATCTTTAATGCGATAAATTTGTAGAAGTTAATGTTTTAATCCATATTTTTTACTTTTGCAGAAGCTGATACACAAGGGAGCAAGTGGCTTATCCAGAATCACTGGACAGACAGATAGTGGTTTTGGTGTAATTTGTTGGTATGTTTGAAATGACGTTACAGTTTGAATGCAGAAAAAGCAAGTTATTTGTTAACTGAATAGTTACTTGAGGGCAAAGATGAGTGATCAGCTTAACTAATTGGTACACTAGGGACACAATCACATTTTTTTCATGGATACAAGTTCTATTTTGGGAAGACAACTTTTATCTTCTTATACCATTGGGATAAAAATTTTTATTAAATGCATTAAATATTCCCAAGTATGTATTTTATTTCTTTTAATGGACAGCCCATTTCCACAAGAACTTTGCATGAACTGGTAAGGGAAAAGGTAGATCAGATTTTTTTTCGCACGTACTTTTAAAATATTAATCCAGATTATCAGTATTCTGGGACATCTGAGAAGATGTGTTGTTACACAACAAGATACATTTTGAATTAAGTTAGAAATAACTGGAGGAGCTGGATCACGTTTCTCCAGAGTTAGTAAAAATAAGATCGAGAGATGTCTGAAGTCATTGTTGGCTTTTCAGGGAGTCAAATGGAGAGGAAAAAGTTATTTTTAAATATCAGCAGCTAAGAATTAACTCAAGTTAGAAGTAGAGGTTTTTGAAAATCTGTAGCTGAAACAGATTTATTGAAAATGTTTATTTTGTTGTTATTAAGGCAGAAGTAAATTCCAGGGTGTTTCATGCTTGTTCAGTGGGGCAAAAATAAAAACTAATTTGTGCTTTTAACAAAATGCAGAGCAATAGGATCGATCGGTTGAAGGTTGAATGTCATTGTGTCTTAATTTCATGTCTTAGTCATCGGAAAAGGTCATAGAAAAGAGAAAAACATAGCTGCTGAGGGGTTGAAAGCACTAGGTTGAAAACTCTCATGCCTGAGTTGTGCAGTTGCATGAGCAATCATGCTAACTTTCTGGGTGCGGCAGAGTTAGTCAGAAGAAGGGTGTGACCCACGAGATGTATGGGAAGGAGAGCAAGTTTGACCATGGTAGAAGACTCAAATATTCATGTCTGCATACCTGTGTTTTAATACAGCTGAACCTGTGGCAAACCAGACAGAGTCTTTTTCAGAAGTTGCAAGGTGTGGTTGTGGTTTGAATGTTATTGCATCCCTTCCTCAAAAACTCAGTGAATTTGTGTTCACGTACTTGGAGATGACAGTGATAGAGATGGTTCGTACTCATCCTGCATTAGCAAGACTGCTGGATAATGGTTATCTTGGCGTCTGCAGACCAGTAGCGTAGTGAGGAGTTCTTTGGATATTCCCTTGGCCATAAGATTCAACTTAAAAAACAGAAGAAACAACCCCCCCTACCTTTTCTCCTTTAATATGCTAGAAGTAGTTTTTGCATTTTAACTTGAAAATTAATTAGCTATCATGCTTTAGCTAGCTGGTCCGTGTGCTATATCTGAAGGCAAGCCCTTGTTGGTGAGGACTCCCTTGGTATGTGCGTCCTTCAGTCATGGTGAAAGACTGTATTGGTGTAGTCAGGTTTTTTCAAAGAGGGTAGATTGAGAAGGAAAAAGTCAGTTTTATTCATTGTTTTCTAGTTTATGATCTTTCAGAACTTAAGGACTTGTCTCTAAACATTATAAATAAAGCTCTGTTGGTATCAAATTACTGTTCTGAAATTTAGAGATGGATATGGAAGAGACTACAGGTAATATTGTATATCAGTGTTTTTGTAGCTTGTTCATGAATGTGTGTATTATAATAAACATTTTTTCCATCTTTTTTCGTACAAAGTAGAGAAAACATAGAGATAAGTATGCAGCTATATTTATTTTATTGCTTTATTTACTTATTCATTTTAGATTTTGTTTCTAGATTTATCGCTACCATCATTCAACTGTTTTCAGGGAAGGTGTGTTAACCAGAGCTTGCCCCACTGCCTCTGCAAGACTCTTGCTGTTGAATCTTAGCTCAACTAATTTGCAGTATTCATTCAGCTGTCACATTCCATTTTACTCTTGAATCCAAAGAGAATGAAGACTATGTTTTGCCAGTCTAGGCCACGGATGGTATCCTGTTAACTCCAGTTATTCCCTTACTCATTATTAGTGAGAGTGCTTTCCATAAGAAGCTGTGCTGGGTTCTGGTTGTTCTGGGTCACAGATGGGACTTTGGTGGGTCTCTCATTTCTGTTAGATCAAAGCAGTTGCGCTAAATTTTGTTTACCTCTTTGTATGTCCTGACAGTATGTGAACTCATGTTTTGATTCTTCTGTGCTTGCTTTTTCTTTGTGGCTTTGGTATGCTTTCAGGCAATTTCTGACGTGATTAAGATTTTATTAATTCGTATTCTCTGCGTTCTCTCAGCATGTGAGTGTGTTTGCTTCAGTGCCAGTGTTCCATTAGAACCTTTGAGTTCAGTGCGTTGGTTCCTACTTCTGCAATTGCATTATTAATTTCTTAATTTTTAAATTTGGTGCTTGTATCATACATTCCTCTTTCTAGTCTCAGAACATTTTCATGATGTGTACTGTTAAGTAATAAGTTTCTGAGTTGAAACTGAAGTACTATTTTTAATCATTAAAGGTATAAATGCTTTGAGACCCAGTTACTTGAGGGAGCAAGTTGAGTGCAGTGGAATCGTTAGACCTCTTTTGCTATAAATGGGAGGAAGTGGTGGATAGACTGCTCTCTGTAAAGGCTTCTCAAATTGAAATTAATTTCCTTTCTTGTTCTAGCATATCCCAGTTTGGCTAATCTCTTGAGTGTAATGAAAGCTTCATCTCCATATTTTACTGTAGGTAGGTGAAAGTTCTGGATGGCAGTCTAGGTGTGATTTGATTCCCTAGAGCTTGAATTTTTAAGATTGTCTGTTAACTGGAAAATGGAGCTTGGATTCTTATTATTATATTTAAAATGTCAATGATTTTTCATTGTAGTAGCTTTGTCACTAGTTTGTGGTAAAACATTTTGTATGTTAGTGCATCTTCTGCAGCAGGTGTCCTAACTTAAGTTAGTATTTGGGCTTGACTATTTTAAAATTTAGACTTGCTTTGTACTTGCTAAGTTAATGTGTAGAGTTAATATGCAGACAAATGAGCCTCAACTGAAAATAATATCCTAAACAAAGAGTAACCAGAAATCATTGCCTGTGTTAAGTAAACCCCTTCGTTGCTAGTCTAGTTCCTTAGGCAGCTGCACTGGTGTGATCACATTGATGGTAAGCATGCCCTTCCAGTTTTTGAACCTGCTGGCCAGTATCTGTTCATTTTGACAGTATTAGACATCTCAAAGATACTCAGCTTTTATAAATTTTGTGAATATTGGTAGCTCAGTAGCAGAGGGAAACCTGAAGTAGCAGATTCTATCTCCAGGTTAATCGCTAATATTTTGTTTTACCTGCCAGCTGACCACTTGGTGTGCATGTAGCTCAGAAGTAACTACATTGCTGTATTGCTTCTGATCAATTAATAGACAGGATAAATGAGGAATACTAGCTAATTTTGAGTCTTGGGACCAGAGACAGGGAACTGGAGGAAATGTGGAGAAAGGCGGTCATAGAAGACCTGGGAGAAGTTAGGATTTTTGCATGGGAAAGGGTAGAGATGGAGTATAGGAACCTATGCGTTACGAATTTCACTGCTTGCAAAATAGCTTTAATGTTAGCACTTACAAAGCTTGGTTACATGCTTGTTCCTCTTTCTTAGCCTCATTTTCTCTGTCTCGCCTAGCCGGTTTAAAACTGGTTCTGTGGCTTGTCTTGAAACTCTGCTTAGTCTACCCTGCACAGGATAGCTCTTGTAGTTTCAGAAAGTAGTTACTGAAATTGAATTAGCAATGATGTATTTCTCTAAGTCCACAAAAAAACTTGTGGCTTATTAAATAAAAAATTACATATACAAATGCTTATGGTATGCAGAAGTGAATACGTACACTATTAAAATTTTGTGAAAAGTTGGTATTTTGTAATTGCAGAGTGTCATGGAAAACAGCTGGGTGGCTGCATGTGTATTTTACAGCGCTATGCAAGGTGCAGGTGTTTTGTATTTAGGAATGGTGGTAGTTACCTTTGCTACCACTTTGACTAAGTCCTGGTTTTAGATCCCAAATTCTGTTTCGTCTGATTTAAAGTTTTAATTATGATCTTCTAGTATAGATATTATTTGGAGTTATATTGATGTACTTCCTGAAAGAGTGAAATAATGAGGAAGAAAAAAGTGTGGGTTTGTTTTTTGGTTTTTTTTTTTTTTTTCCCCCACTAAAAAGTCCTAAGATTGAATCTTAAGATAGACCGACTTCTTTTCCTGGACCTACCTTGACAGGCTAAAAATTATCAATGTTAAAACTACTTTTGAAATGAGATGTGAACATGGGCTGGTTAGCATTTAATACTCGTTTTTAGTATGTGTTAGTATTAGCAAAAGTATTTGTAAGTATTTATAGTATAAATAAACCCCATGTCTTTGCTAAGTACTTGGCATCTCAGAGAATCACGCCTGAAGTAGCTGTGGGATTCAAGAGTTCCCACATACTTCTACACGTTTTGGGTTTTTTCCCTTTTCTCATCCTTCTTAGCTCTAATGACACACTCATTTCATGGAGGGGGGAGCTGTTTTTGTCAGAGTCTTGTCTTTACCTGCAATATGCTGTATGCTTACTCAGGGAAGTGGTTGAGTCACCATGCCTGGAGGTATTTAAAAGACGTGTAGATGTGGCACTTAGGGACATGGTTTAGTGGTGGACTTGGTAGTGTTAGGCTTATGGTTGGACATTATGATCTTAAAGGTCTTTTCCAACCTAAACAGTCCTATGATTCTATGATATTCAGTAAATAAATACTATATCATAATAAATACTGTATTTATTAGTTTATTAGTAGTATTATAAGTATTTAATATTAGTGCATATCTGTTAAAAGTACATATCAGGGGACAAAATGTTAAGGCATGATGCAGACAGCCTATTTCACTGCAGACAGTGGTCCCATCCTCACCTCATTTTTTTCTTGCGTTACCTTTTGTACTTGTCTGATCCCTCAGTGAAATGATTCAGCTCACTAACCAGGTAGGAACCTAATCTAACAGATGGGAAGTGAACTTCTGAAGTTTTGGTGAGCTGATTTGGTTTATGGGTGGGTCAGAGAAGCATCAGAAGAAGGTCAAAGGAGGTTGGAGTGGTGGCTGTGTAGCCAGGCAAGGGACTGCATGGACCAGTCCCCGTTTCAGTGGTGCTGAGCTGTCTTGTTGAACTGCAGCCGTACATTTGGATTTCTTTAGGCTTTGCAACTTTCTGAATGCTGTGCTGTGGTAGTCTGTCTTCTTCTCTTATGAAAAAGACCTTTGTTTTCTTTTCTTGAGTGCGTGAGACATCATGATGTTGAATTATCTGGAGTACAAATCAGATTGTTGTTGTTAATAAGCCTGATGAACAAATGGGGCTTCCGTGATCATCTCCTTGCATATAAGTAAAATTATCTTTTTGTTCTTAGATTAGGTGCTTACTGGCAATTCCTGGACCTTAATATTTGGAATTTGGTTACTCTGTTGTTGCAAGAAAGGATATTTAGTTTTTTAGTGAAGACTGTTTCCATGAGCTAAAATTTGTGATTTATAGAATCTTGATTTTTTTTTTTTTGTAGTTCACCTTAACAGATCCTCCAAAATTTGCTATCTATCCACTTCTTACGTACAGCTCTGAAGTAATCCCTTGCTACTATCTTTGAGTTTCTGTCTATGTTACCTTTGATAAGCGCAATGGAAAAAAAACCCTCCAGTAGTGGTTTGGTGCTTCTTAAAGGTGTTAAGATGAATGTTGCTAGTGTGTATAATGCTCTTAATGAACACATTAGACAAAAAGTGCTGTAAAAGCATGCAGTCCGCTTTCAGTTACTCCTAGCTGTGTGTTTGACACTCTAAAGAAGAGAACAAGGTATTGCAAAACTCTTACAAGAAGGAAGAGCACAATGTGACTGTTTAAGCATTTTAAAGACAAAGATAACATCGGTAGAATGAATTCATGCTGAGTTTCTAAGCATCTCTGTTTTCCTCAGTCTTTTTTTCTCTATTTGCACTGTTAGGTCTTTTGCAGGTAGGTAAGAGTAGCAGTGTCACGTATGATATAGAAAATCCAGTGGGTTAGAGAACTAGAATGCTTGTTCAGAAATACATGTGAACTTTTCTACAAAAGTTTAATATTTTAAATATTATCATAGTTTCCAATAATGTTTTCAGAATAATAATTTTTAATATTTCGCGCAAGCTGTTTACTAAGAGTTTGATAGAGACTTCCCGTTTACTAAGCTCCTTCTAAGCTAAGTTTCTTCTTTTTCAGTGAGGATATATACAAATGAGTCAATTAAGTATGGTCTGATGCTTTTTTCTTTTCAGAAAGATGAAGGTAGTGATGCTAGTTTGAGTGATAGCCACATATCTCCTCCCGCCAAACGTACCTCAAAACATGCTGATCCTGTGTGCAAAGACAAATCAAAATCACGCAGTACTGGGCAGCGAGAGGAATGGAGCATCTCAACTGGACAGTCCAGGTAATGTGGTGCCAAGAGAAAAACGAAGTCTTACCAATTTTTTCTGTATTGTTAACCCACTTATGCTATTTCTGCAGTGAGCTGCGGCTCACACTCAAGAGTGTATTTTTGAACCATGTTGCTTTCATACAATTTTCTTTTAGTTTGAGACTCCAGGGACGTGGGTTACATCAATCCTGTCATCTCTGTGTTTCCTTTCTATGCAAATTTGTGCAAAACTGGAAAGTAATTTTATTTGAAATGCAGTCTTAATTCTAGATTCTTGATACATCCAAATTTAGTGACTTAATTGGTATTTTTATGTACTCAAGCTATAAGAAGACATGACGTTTTAATTAGGAAATCAGTATTATCATCTTTAAGGAATGGATAATGGTCGAGTTTCTTTCCATTGTTGTTTTCAGCCTCTCTTCCCTGATTGGTTATAAGGACTCAAGTAAATTACTGCCTTTTATTAAATATAGCCTCAAACCTGCCACATTTTTATAACTTGACAGAGAACTAATTTGTTTTATTTTATCGCTCTGATTAATATTTTACACAGCATTCTTGTGTTCATAAGGTTTTTCACGTGGTTACAGATAATTATGAGACAGTGTAGACAGTACGTTCCTGGGACATGAGCGTTCAGTTAATACTGATTCTTTTGTAGATACTTATTTCAGATTTGTGTACAAATCAAAATTGTTCTTGCAATGCTTTGTATGTAAAAATGGCTGTAATTCACTACTGGACTGTTGTCTGCTAGGATGAAGTGTATTTAAAAACTATTTAAATCTTAAAATAGGTCCCTTTTTTGTTTGTTTTTCCCTTTTAAAACAGGGTGAATTAAATATAGCATATTATGTGCCATGGTTGCCTGGGAATGGATTGAAATTCATGCACTTTGTATTTCTTTTGTTTATAAGTGTAGACTTATACTGCAGCTATTAGAAATGCTAAGAGATAAAAAAAAAATATTGATGTGGTTGGGAGAATTTAGATCACTGTGTCAATTGCAATTTGGCCAGGATACTGAAACTCATGTTGTTACTCATGTAGAACCCACTGTGACATGTCTTTGCATCTTGAGGTTTTTTTGTCATTTTCTGCCAAAATCCAAATCGCTGGGCCTAATAGTGATCTTGAGTCACTGAGACTTTTCCCAAAAGTTTTGTTGCTAAACCTTTATTATAATGAAATTTCACTTCTTCAGTTATGGTTTCTAAAATACTTAAAATATCTGACCGCAAAAATGTTATTGGAAAGTTGGAGGTGGACTGTGATTTTTGTAAACACGGTTTTCTATGTTGCTGCCGAACCCTTGCAAAAACCCTTTGGTTACCTTTGTTTTGTAAGGATTTGTTATACATTTCTTAGGAAAATAATAGCAAAGCGCACATCTTCTATGCCATTGAGTTGAACTCTTTGTCGTCTGTTGACCTCTTGGTCACGTTCAAGCTCAGATTGCATTTGGTATTATTAAGATTTCCCTTCCTTTTTCTCTTTCCCATCAAATTCGTTTTAGTTTTCTAGTTTGAGAACAAGGAGTTCCAGTACTGGTGTGCAGTATATACAGTTCACTTGTCTGTAAAGTCCCTAGTGTTTCTGAGGGTGGACGAGAGATTAATTTTTTTTTTCCTTTTGCTGGATTTATTTTGCTCCTTTGCCTAGCAACGTTGACAAATTATTTCTAACAGTCTGCCAGTGGTTGTAGAGTTTCTGTTCATTTGTACTCTACTCTAAATTATCTTTTAGTAAAATCATGTCTAATAAATAATAGTATTTTCAGTTTCTTAAAGATAAAAAGTGAACAAAGGAACAACTGCTAATGCAATAAAATTGCCGAAAACTCTGGAACATGTTTTTGTCTTCAACTATGAAGTAGTAGGGGTTAATTTTCCTAAAAGTTAATTTAAAAAGAAATTCAAAATATCGACTTGATAGAGAAAATGAAAATATTTTTTACTGATTTTAAGTACACGCAGCATAAATTAATCCCATTCACTTGAGTCGGTAATTTTGCTAAATTTATTCTTTTTCTGTAAGTACAAAACAGCTTTTTATCCTTGTACTAGTTTATCCAAAGTGTTTGAATGGTAATTGCCTTTGAAGAGCTATATGGAGATCCTGTTCTGAAATTTAAGGGGGCAGTTACTAATAGGAGATGTCATGAGGGAACATTGGAGGGATTAATAAAAGAGATGTTTAGATAATTGGGGGATTCGTATAATTGGTATTTGGCAGTTTTGTCCTCATTCCAACGTTGAGCATGAAGCAGACTCTTCAGAGGCTACGTGTCACAAAGGTCTTGAAGTTGTAGTGTATCATGTAACATTCTATGTTTGAAGTTCTATTTTTCACTGTGTAACTTCTGCTTGGCTAAGGAGTGTTAACATTATTTGTGTGTCTAATATAATTGTTTCCTAGGTTAACTTCTCAGCCTGGTGCTACACTACCAAATGGACGTAGCTTATGTAAGTGTATTACAGCGAACCTTTTGTATCTACTTTTACATTTATCAATTTTATGTCAATGGTTTTCAGTTGCGTATATTTTTAATAACTTTACTGATTGACCATTTTGAACAGAAAAGTTACTGTTTTGGCTCAGTTTTCTTCTGTCAACATCTTTGATGCTCTCTGTGGACATGGGGAACATTCTTAGATGAAAGTCCATTTCTCTTCTCAATTCAGACCTCTTGGCCATGATCTTGATGTTTTCCTTAACTCCTAAATTTGCTGTTACGAACTAATTTTGGCCTTCCTCTCCCAGCCGGTCTCTTTAATTTACTAACTCTCTTCGCTCATTTAAGATTTGGCCTTCTGTGGTTCTTAACATGACTTAACTTTACTATTGCTTTAGAGAGACCTGCCTTGTCTGCAGCTCCTGCTACCTCGAACAATTTTCCTATATGCTTGTACAAACTTGCCATCTCATTGCATATCTCAGCTAAAACCACTTTGTCTTTCGTATCCCTTTTTCATCAATTCTGTCTCGTTTAGTTCTGTGTCAACTGTATGTAAGTGTTAATCCATTAAGCGTATTTTTATTATTTATTGTGGTGCCTAAGGAACAACCAGGAGTGGGATCTCCTTTTGTCTGATACTGTACAGAGTAGCTGATATAGATGTGCTTGTGAAATCAGTATGTTGCATCTGACCTTTTGATACTGTATTTGAAAGTCTAAGAATTGAAACTGTGGGCCAAGCGTGCATATTAGTATTGATGTTAACTTAAAAATATTGGATATTTAAATGCCAAATTTTAATCATAAAATAAGATCATCATATAAGGAAACAAGCTCGAGTCTGAAGAAATAGCTTGTAAAATAAATGTGTTAGGAATTCTAAAAATATATTTCTTTAGTGAATATAAGGGTGCTCGTACCGTGCTCCGTAACTTTTGGTTTATTGTCCTTGCTAAGTATTCTTTTATTAATTCTTGTATGTGAAAATGTTGTTTCCTGCTTTTTGAAGTAGTAATACAAATTTCTCTTAGCTCTCAAAAGCCATCCCCTTCGAGGGGAAAAAAAGGGAGATGGGGACCATGCTTGCATAAACGGAGATATAGAAGTCAGAAAAAGTTGTCGGTCCAGGAAAAACAGATTTGAAACTTTGAATCAGAGTTTATTGTTTGATCAGCTAGTAAACAGGTATGTGGGGATACTTCAGTTGTATTCACAAAGCATCTTAATGATTTTTTAAAGAGTTAGAAAACCCTGTCTTCCAGTGCCATCTATGTGTTTTACTGTGGGAATGTATTAGCGTTGAGGCAAGCTAGATTGTGGTTGGAGTTACAGGCTGGGTCCTGTGCTGTAACTGCCTATGTTATCCATGCTCTAAATGCAAAGCAACTTACCAGAACTTCATTGAGGAGTAAGCTACTCTGTGTTTACACCTGGATCAAACTACGTTGGCGGTTATTGCAGAGTGGCTGACATGCTGTAAATCCACACCCTAGTTTGTCTTAGTAACCTGTTTATGTAGTGATACCTTAAATGTGATGTAAATTGCTGATTAGCAACAATGCTTGGAAGCTTTCTAGATTTTGCTTGTATGATTTTGATCATAAAATATCAAAAGTTTGTAGCTTTATTTTTTTTTCGTTTTTGGTTTTTACCATTTGTTACTAATTCACATAGGGTGGGTGTCACTTTTTGACATTTACTGTGCAGACAAAGTAGGTCAGAGAGGGAGGCACGGTCTGGTCTGAGCATAGGAATGGGAGCCAGAAATACTTTTCTTAAAATATTATTTCTATGTGGCCGTGGGCAGGTCACTTAATATGTCTCAATTTTCCCACCTGTAAAACGGGTTTTAATAGTCACATCTGTGAGAGTCTGCTTGCTCTAATGCTTGGAAAATGTTTTAATCATGAGCATTTAATCGCCAAGTATGGTCTTTATTGTTAAATGTATTCTGTTGAGTCATTTATTAATTTAATTTTCTTTTTCAATTTACTCAGTAACTACTTGGTATCAGTTTACAAATTTATATTGAGTTACATTTATTTTTCTAGTTGCAGTTGAATCTCCCTCTCCTCATCAACAATAGGAAAAAGTCTACCATGAAGATTGTAATTTGATAAGATCATGGTACTGAAGTCTATATATGAACTTATACTGATAACAGTGTGTCCCATAATCATTGGAGGTTTTTTAAGAACAGGTTAGACAAATGTCTGTCAGGAATGACTTAGGTATTGTGTAGTTTGTTCTTGCCTGGCAGAGCCCGTGGACTTTTCCAGGTCCTCTCCAACCCTATTTTCTTTGATAGCAAACTATAGCATGATTTTGCTTGAAGTGTTTATGTCACACATCACAGATATTTTAGAAGAATTGTTTAAAATTGAGAGGGGCGCTCATAGTGAAATCTTGACTTTACTGACTTCTATCACCAGCACCTCCATTGACTTTCTTTCTAGGCAGGTTTTCAGTCTTTAGATTTATTTTTAAACACCTTGAAAGAAAGGAAGTGAAAGTTTCTGCCTTCTTACAATTATTATACAATTATAGTAGAATTCCAGTGGAAATCTGCCATAATCGCTATGGAGAGCATAACTTGGTGTTCAGGACAGGTGGCCAAATAATTGACTTGGCCTGGCTAATACTCTGTTCTTAGCAATGAAGTGTCTTGGCCAAGGTTATTATTTATACACCACCATTGTTTTGACAGCTGTTTACAAATACTTCAGATAATGAAAATGTAGGCTAATTAAACAGTAGATGAGAAATGGTAGAGTAGTGAGGTCAAATAATGAATGATGAAATTCTAGATGTTACAGATTTAATGTTAAAAAAAAATCCTTTGTGTATTAGTGTCTCTGAGGCCAGGGTAAGAAGCTGTAAAGCTTATGGGATGGAGGCATTAACTGCTTTCCCAGTATTATAATTATATAGGTAAAAAACCTTACTTCCTTATTCTGCAAACTTAGTCTTATCTGACACATAATCTGACATCTAAGCAATTACAAATTTACATGCTACAATTTACACTAAGCAAAAAAAAAATTTTTTTTAAATGCTACAGCCTAATTTGAACCCTGAATTTTAATAGCATCAGCATTTCTTCTCTTGCATAGTCCTTAGTTTATATTCTGTGGGTTCATATTTCAGTTTTCTTTATTATGATTGATTCCGTAGTTAATTGATAGATTCAAGTAGCTATCCTAAAATTTTCGGATTTTAATTCATTTGTATATTTGGTTGACTTATAGACTCTGCAATAGCCGTAACAGACCATAGAATTAGATATGTTAAATTGTTGGATGCTATGTAAAAAGTTATGCATATCTGCTGTTTTAAGACTGAATTTTTTTATGTTAAATGTTGCATATATTTTAGTACTGCTGAAGCTGTCCTACAGGAAATGGATAATATTAACATCAGGAGAAATAGGCGGTCTGGGGAAGTAGAACGGCTACGGATGTGGACAGACACAGAATTTGTAAGTGCAGAGTGTCTCAGGTCTTGGATAAAAGTAATATCAAGGGGGAGAGTGTTTATTTCTGCAATCGCCATACATTTGCCTGTAGCTGTGTCAAAAGGCTTCAGATCCTCTTCAGTGGATAACATTAAAAAACTTGATAAACTCAAATTCAGAACAAAATTAATGGATTTATACTAAATCATGCTTTCTTTATTGGTGAGTTGACTGCCATGCTCTCATGATGTACTGTGGTGGTTCTTTAGTTTGAAGCACACTGTGGTAGTCTGAAAACAGGACCAGGAACTGTCATCTGCTTTGTTCCCTAAAATAGCTTGATACTAGGTACTATCTGAGAGACTTATTTTACCACCTATTAAATGAGACTGCCTTTGCAGTCTGCCTGTCGGGGGCTCTGTTGGAAAAAGACTTGGGGGCTAGAGTGGAGTATTATTTGCTGAACTGTGGGCTAACACTGTGAGTGACATGGGATGACAGTACTGATGGGAGCGTATGTGAATTTTATTCCAGGAAAACATGGATATGTATTCTCGAGTGAAAAGAAGGAGGAAATCATTGAGGAGAAATAGCTACGGGATTCAGAACCACCATGAAGTGTCCACAGAAGGGGAAGAAGAAGGTATGGATTATAACAAATTGTAAGGTTTTGTCTGAAATACTTATAAAACAAAGCTCTCATCAACGTAAGATAGCAATATGTTGCACTCCAGAAAGTAGTTTGGTTTCGGATCTGGATTTGGAGTTATTAAATAGACCAATTAACAAGACTATTGCAAATAAGTACACATTGAAGGATTCCTCCTCTTTAGAAGGAGGAGAAGTTCTAGGGATCTCTACATAGTTTTCTTTAAATGAAAGCAAGTTTATCTGAAAGTAGCAGACCAAAGCCTGGTTTCTAAATGTTTATATACTATATTCACTTACTCCTGTTTTCCGTAACGCTAAGTAATTGGAGCTTTCCTTATATTCCCTGTAACAGTCCTCTGGTGGAAGCCAGGATGTGATGCATGTAGTCTACAACTATGCGTGTTCTAACTGACTTGCTATTTCTCATATGCTAGGTGACAGTTACCAGAAAGAATGTGTAATGGTCAGTTCTGCATCCTTCCTCTGGGGAAGGTACTAATTAAAGTCTCTGTTTTCTATCCATCCGCTGAATTTTAGAAGGCATAACAACTGTATTTGAAATGATGCCTTCTTTCAGAAATTTAGATGAAACTGGCCAGTGGGTTCAAAAAGTATTGAGAAAGAAGGGATTTATGGCTAACTTTGATGGCATGATTAGCAGCATGCTTGGCTTCCTCAAGAAATCAGACTCAAACTTCCACACAGGATCCATACAGGGTTCAGCGTAGTGTGTCTCGATTTTGAACTGAAAGTGCTGTAAGAGGTATGGTCTGTCCCAAGTAATAAGAATGCAGACTTAATTCCGAGATCCACGGGTGGAAATTCTGATCCTGTTAATAGATGGACCTAGGTGACCTAGGACCTTTGTACAGTGTGTTCATTTGCTTTGTGTAAAAAAGATATTGTGAATCGTAAAGTTGTACTTATTTTCATGCTGTGTCAAATATTTGATTTTCTGAGGCTTCTATGGGAAAAGAGAAGAAAGGCGTTCTTAATTTGAAGGTTAATTATTGAAGGAAAAAGGCAGTGGATAGAAGTGATATTTGAAGTACTTTACAACTAAAACTAATTTGACTACATTTATTGTTCTTTCTGTTGCTTTTCCAGAACCTTCTCTGGGAAACTAGAAGGAAATTTGGCAATGTGCTGTAGATTTACCTTGGTCTTTGAGTTTCCAGTCATTTGCCAATTAGGGTAAATTAATAAGAAGGGAATAATTCTCGGTGACCGTTAAAATGTTAATATTTAGGATGAAGATAGCTCTGGCATCAAGTAGGAGTGTTCTGAAAACATTTCTCCCCCACAACAGAGTCTCAGGAAGAAGATGGAGATATAGAAGTAGAAGAAGCCGAGGGAGAAGAAAATGATCGGCCATATAATCTCAGACAGAGAAAAACTGTTGAAAGATACCAGGCCCCTCCAATAGGTGAGGAACTAGACAGTGCTCGTGCAGTTCTGCTCTACTGACCTCCAAGAATACCATGGGTGTGGGAAGCAAAAAGTTGGATGGCTGCTCCTCATCCCTGACAGAGTTCCCATGCAGCACTCGGTGATTTCCATCTTGCCTCTGTTTTTGTTTACGATGTGAATAGGACTACTGAGACACAATCTATCATTTTGTCAATGTTGGTGGCATGGCTAGTGTGTGCTGCCTCATTGAACTTTGCAGGTACTGCCGTGTGCTGGGCTCAGGGTTGGAGGTGAACGGGATTTAGGCTAAGAAATAGTTGACAGAAGGGATAGGGTGTACCATCAGCAAGTTTGCTGATGACACAAAACTGGGAGAGGTGGCTGACACGCTGGAAGGCTGTGCTGCCATTTGGCATGACCTGGACTGGCTGGAGAGTTGGGTGGAGAGCAACCTAATGAAATTCAGCAATGGCAAGTGTAGGGTCCTGCACCTGGGGAGGAATAACCCCAGGC
>RSEF01000003.1:112743658-112775774 GCA_003993805.1 Himantopus leucocephalus
GATCTCCAGAGGTCCCTTCTAACCCTGACCATTCTGTGATTCTTTGACAGAAGTTGAATTCAGAAAGCAGCCTAACTAATTCGGTAATTACATGGAAAAAATAATTACTGTTATGCCTGCTTGTCTTCTTGAGTGGTAAGCCTAATTCATAGCTGTAGATAAATTGCGTAGCAGCAGTTATCACATTTTTCTTTGATGAGGAATTTAGAATAGAATAGTTCAGTTGGAAGGGATCATGATCATCTAGTCCAACTGCCTGACCACTTCAGAGCTGACCAAAAGTTAAAGCGTGTTATTAAGGGCATTGTCTAAATGCCTCTTAAACACGAACAGGCTTGGGGCATCGACCACCTCTTTAGAAAGCCTGTTCCAGTGCTTGACCACCCTCTTTGTAAAGAAATGATTCCTAATGTCCAGTCTGAACCTCCCCTGATGCGTCTTTGAACCATTCCCACATATCCTATCACTGGATCCCAGGGAGAAGAGATCAGCACCTCCCTCTCCATGTCCCCTCCTCAGGAAGCCATAGAGAGCAATGAGGTTGCCCCTCAGCCTCCTTTTCTCCAAACTAGACAAACCCGGAGTCCTCAGCTGCTCCTCACAGGACATAACATCAGGGATCCATACAGGATTCAGCATTGTGTCTCTTAATTCTGAACCTTTTAATCCTTCTGTTGAAAATAAAGTATTCTGTGCATACTTGGTTTAGACTACAGTGGTGTATGCAGTGTGCTGTATCTTAAGGCAGCTTGGAAATTAAGACTGTGATAGGGAAACGCTGTGGTTTATTTGTTAGGAGAAATTTCAAGACATCCCATATTACCAGCTGTGAAGAGGTTTCTGTATGGCAAATAAACTGAAAATGTTAGTGCCCTGGATGAATTACATTCTGTGCCATGATACCCACAGCTGTGATGATTTGAGAAGGCTGAGGATGGAATTCCCATGACTGTATCAAGCCAAGTATGGCGACAGTGAAATAAAGCTTAAGATGTTTGATTTCCCTCCACCCCCCCAGTTCTTTTCTTAATTTGAGTTTTTGGAGAAGCCAGCGATAACGTTACTGGTAAAGCAATAATTAGCACTTTTGCACTGCGTTTAAATTAGTTTATTATTCTTTTGTAATTGATGTTACAAACCTGTACCTTTTCTTACTCAGTGCCAGCTCATCAAAAAAAGAGGGAAAATACACTGTTTGATATTCACAGATCTCCTGCAAGAAGAAGCCATATCAGGTAAATGTCAGTCTTTTGGTACACGGTTGTTTGCTTTCCCTCAGTACATTTCTGTTAGCTTTTGATTTGCAAAGTGTTCTTCAGTGAGTTGTACAGTTCATTCACGTGTGTGCGTGGGTCTTGAATTGTATCTTGGATTCAGATCCTGATCAGCATACAAAGATGAATTTCATAGCACTTCATAATACCAGTAGAAGCTTTGTGATAAACAGAATGGAAACAGGTGTACTGCAAGTACTGGAAAGAGTTGCGCATTGCACACTGTAGCTTCTCCTGTAAGGGCCTACGTTTAGTGTTTAAATCCAAAGCAGCAGTTTAACAAATATCCCCTTTCTATTCTACAAAAATAAACAAATCAGGCTTATATTTTTTGTTTTCTTCCGGTTCAAATTTCATCCAAGTAATATTAACAATTTAATAAAATATTTGCCAATCATAATTTTTGACATAATCTTTTGTGTCAAAGAAGTCTGGAATACATCAAGTACTTGTAGAAACTGTCCATAGGCTTTATTTAACAAAATAGATGAGAAACTGAGCTTAATACATTTTTAAAAAAATAAACTTACTGAAAACTTCAAAAAGATTCATCTGTCCATGAACAGAATCCAAGTAAATGAATGCTAGTCTCAGCTGAAACTCTTGCCGCCTTATTGTTTAATTTAATGACATAGTGAAAATATGAACTGTAAATAAAACCACTAGCAGAAACTTATGATTCTACAAGTTTATTCATAATACAAATAAAAAAAATTAATTTTAAAGAGCATTTCTTTTTTTCTTAAAGAGCATATGACCTTTTTTTGGGTAATCTCAAGACTTGTACTTGCTAGTAAGATAGAAAGGGTATGAAAGCTATTATCCCTTCAGTTTTAGCACGCTTATTGCCCCACTCATTTTTTTTCCCTTCTTGACAGAACACTGTCATAAAAATTCCTCCTAATTGCATGATAGTCTCTTTGATATGTTTTTAAATGTATCTAATTTTTGGTCATCAAACAGTAAAACTGATTGACCATGTTATCCTTTGGCAAAAAAACAACTAGTCAGTGCATTATCATGTTCATACAAATGATGCAGCTTTCTATATTCAATAAAAATACATGAATTTTTACTAGTAGCCAACTTTTTCATGCAAAAAAAAGAGCTGACTTTTCAAACTGATGCCTTTTTGTACAGAAGATGTAATGTACATTCTCTAATATTTCTGCAGTACTCAGTTTTCTGAAATACCCTCATACTAAAATAAGAAGTGGTTCATGCAGACTTTGTAATTATACTTAGATTCAGATCAGAAGTTAAACTACCATACAGGTGTTTTGTGAAACTGTTCTGCTGTTCAGAATGAATGACCTCATAAAAAGAGACCATATGCTTTAGGAAGTGTGGAATTTTATTGAAGAATATTTAAAGGGAAGCATGAAACTGAGTAAGGAGATCTTGATTATTCTGTTGTGTTGGAGGTGGCTAAAGTGGTTGGAAGCTTTCCTAACTGCAGTTGCTGTCTGATGAACTTCAGCTTATTGATTGAATACTCAATCATACCTGCTGAGGAAACGTGGACAAGACCACGTATCTTATGGAGATCTACTGTTTTAGTAATGTTCATGTTGAAATCTGATATCGCTGTGACAGTAAAAGATGTTGTTTCCCTCCCAGATTATTCTGATACTTACTTAATAAAACTAAAATTTGCATGCATTTTAAACCTGAACAGTAGTGTAGCTGCTGTTTCAATTTTGTTTTTATAAAAAGAATCAAAACATGCTGTTCTACTGCAAAAAGGACTGAGTTTTATGTTTATTTTGCTACTTCAATAGGAGAAAGAAGCATGCCATTCACAGCAGTGATACAACCTCTTCAGACGAAGAACGTTTTGAAAGAAGAAAATCTAAAAGCATGGCCAGAGCAAGAAATAGGTATGAAAACATCCTTGGTCTTTAGGAGGGTTTGATTTTTTATTATTCAGTGGAAAACAAGCAGAACTATGCTCTAGTGTTCTATTAGTTCTGCAGACTTTTTTGATTCTGCCTGTGATTACCTGCAGACACAGTGTCAGAAGATTGCCGGTTATACATTAACATAGATTTTGAAGTCTTATTGAGTAGGTGATTAACAAATAGTGATAAAAAGATGGAAAGATAAGAATATTTGATTCAGTTGAGTTATAAGACAAACAACTGTCAGTTAAAATGTTTTTTTATTCTTGGTGTTACTTGGTCCCAGTTAGTCCAGTTGTACTCCAAATACTAGCCCTTACTCTTCTGTCTTCCTGTGGTGTAATAATATGTGCATTCTGTGCACCCAACACGTGTTTTTTTGACCTCGCATTTATTCACCAGTTACCTAAAAGTGGAAAATCGATAAGGTGTATCAGTAAATTTACTTACTGCCACAGAAACATTATTTGGAAAACTGAACAGGAAAAAAAGTGTTTCCTCATCTGTCTTCTGCATCTTCGTGTCTGCTACACCCTTCCTTTTTCCAACCCGAGGAATTCCAAAGATGTATGACTACCAAAATGTAGTTCCAGGTGTAACCTGTATCTTACTGGTACCTTTCTTCCTTCCTTTAACTGCATATTTGACCTGATGTGATACCTGTGTAGGGGCTTAAAGCTTCTTTGTATGCACTAAGGAGCTGGAACAGGTGGATGTGAGTTATGGCTGATCTGCAAGAAATATTTTTCTTTCTTTTCTTTGGACTCTAATGAGCTATGTTTTAAAAAATTTGTTTTCCTTGTACTTTTAATCCTTTTCTTACCATACCAAACTGCTCAGTTCATCACTGCTGGTGGAGAGTGTCCTATTCTTTTGGTCACTGTTGTTTCTTCTGTGTTTAATCAAAATACTTAGACCAGCCTAGTTCTCCAGAGTGAAATATCTGTATGGAAGCATCAAATTATGTTTATATTTAAGGAACTTCCAGATATACAAGAATAACTCCCACAATAAAAAGGTTTGTTTTGATTACCGTATTAATCTAGGAAGGTTGTCTCTTTAAGTAGTAGAGTCTCTTGGTTCTTCCCATTCTGGCACAATGATCAAAACAGAACAATATTTATTTGGTGGGGGTTTTTTTTGTTGTTGAACAGGTGCCTGCCTTTAAACTTTAGAGCAGAGGACTTAGCTAGTGGAATCCTGCGAGAACGTGTGAAAGTTGGGGCAAGTCTGGCTGATGTTGACCCTATGATTGTTGATAAATCGGTAGGTTTTGTTAAAATGTTTTATTTTCCTTCCCCAAATTATGCATAACCAGAATTCATCACAGCCTCTCATTAGAGTTGGAGTAAATTTATAATAAGCTCACTGCTCTTTTTTGATTTTTTTCCAAAGCTGTTGTCTGTTTATTCCCTTGGGCTCCAAAGCGCTTGCTTTTGGCCTGTAGGTAATCAACAGGCTGCATAGATATCGTAAGTAAGCCAAAATATCAATTGCCCAACTGTATTTCTGTGGTTACAGTCATTTTGCGATTACTTGTAGCAGTAGGAACTGGGATATGCTGAGCAGTGCAGGAAACAAAAGTACTGCCCACCTGGGTTGGTTAACTCAGTGCTGGCCGTGTGGGTCCTGAGCCTATTCAGAAACAACCATGCTTATAGTGTGTGTTGTCCAGAAGCTGCTGGACTATTACTAGAGCTGAACCACTGTCTAGAAGTACTTTGACCATATTCATGTTATGCTGTGCCTGAGCTTAAAAATGCTCTCAGACTTAGGCTGGATCTCTGTAGGTGTCCAGGCATCCCTGGCACAGTTAACTTGCGCGCCAGATAAACCTCGTGTGGGCAACCATGAGT
The DNA here is from genome assembly GCA_003993805.1 of Himantopus leucocephalus. NCBI lineage: Eukaryota > Metazoa > Chordata > Aves > Charadriiformes > Recurvirostridae > Himantopus > Himantopus leucocephalus. Next base: position 112,748,690 of record RSEF01000003.1, read on the forward strand.
TGACTTTCTCAACGTTTTTTACACTTTCAAAATTCAGGGAATTCCTGTTGATAAATGCAATGTTGTTTGTAATTTGTTTTCAAATAAGTTATTTTATAAGTAAAGGTACTTTTGTGGAAAGCTGTTGCAATATATGCTTTGTTTTTCTTCTAAGGTGCGTTTTGATAGTATAGGGGGATTGAGCCATCATATCCTTGCGCTTAAGGAAATGGTAGTGTTTCCTCTTCTCTATCCAGAAATATTTGAAAAATTCAAAATTCAGCCACCAAGGTAGGTGTTTTTACTCTTACTGTTATGTTTTATTTTATTAAGCTCTGAAAAGTGCTTCACTTGAAAACACATAGGAGATTGATTCTTTCTCTGAAGTGTTTACTGTTCAAGTAGACTTACAAATTTGCTACCCCACTTGTCTATCAGAATGTAATAAGTGGGATAAAGAGTTACAAAAATCTAGTTTATTTTTCTTGTGATAAGAAGGTAAACTTTGTGATTCGGTCAAAGAAAGAATTCTCAAGTGTTCTGTTTAGTAGTACCTTGCATTTTTTTCCATTATGTTATCAAATATTGTACTAAATCAAGCTAAATGCTGATGTTTCTTTTATAGAAGTAATCTTAATAATGTTATATTGCCGTTTTAATATTTATTAATTGGGCATCTTGGTGTGTGATTTAAATGGGTACACATAATCTAAATAAATTGAAAATTTGGGGGATATTTTTGTCATTTAAAGGAAGTACATCTCTCCAAAGAAGTAACAAACACTGATTCAACTGTTACCTAAGATTTAATATTTGAGGAGGTATTTAACTAGTGTAAAACAATCCTTTGGAAGCTTAATATGCCTTTGATTAATGTTCTCTACAAAGCAAAGATTTACTGATTTGAAAGCATAAACAGATTTTATGAAGTCATGTTGAATACGCTAAGTAATAATAGTAGAACTTAAGTCTTTCTTCTCCAGGCTCCCTGTCTTCATTATAAAATTTGACTTGGAGTTTTTCAGGAGACATAAAATAAGTTTGTGACTGTGTTGATCCATTTATCTTCAGGGGCTGTTTATTCTATGGTCCTCCTGGAACAGGTAAAACCTTGGTAGCTAGAGCTCTAGCTAATGAATGCAGTCAAGGAGACAAAAAGGTGGCTTTCTTTATGAGGAAAGGAGCAGACTGTCTCAGTAAGTGGGTTGGTGAATCTGAACGTCAGCTTCGACTCCTTTTTGATCAGGTTAGAAGAAAATACATGTTTTTCATATAATTTCTCTGTATGTTGTTTTTTGTGTTTTAGGCAGCTGAAGTTATTTGTAATTGAAACTAAATAACTGTAAATTTTCATAGATTGGGCGGGATTTGTCCAAATTATATATTTAGATGAAAAGATAGAGGAATGCTGACAACAGTTTTTTGTGATCTGAAAACTGAGAGGAAGAAGTCACTTGACTTGTCTGTTCATGAAGCAAAGTAGTTTGGGTAAAAATAATAATTAAATCTGTGACTTTGAGTTTGACTGGCGTGTTCAAGATAAATGCTACATAGAGGAGGATGCAGGATTGCATTGGCTGTGTGTATATTTTAGTGTCCTTATTTGGATTGGAAGATGATGGACAGAAGAGAGAGTCACATAAAGCAGTGAAATGCAGTTACTCAAACAAAAGCTGTTTTCAGACACTTCTAAGCAAACAAGTTATGAGTAGATAAGATACTGTTTTCTGTAACTGAGTGTAAGGTGTCTCAGTTTGTCTTTAATCTCTCCAACACACAGTAAAACTGATACGCTGGTGCCATCTTGCTTACTCAAAGGAGAATGCAGTCTTTTTGCTTTGAAACAGTACTGTAGTTGAAAATTCAGTTTTATTTTCAGACCGTACACTTTTTAACAAAGGTGTCTCAATATTCATTTAGCATGTTAATGCTTTGTAATAAAAACCAACTGTTTTCAGTGTTGATGGATAAATTATGAATTAACACTGAATNTTTTTTTTTTTTTTTTTTGCATACCAGGCATACTTGATGAGACCCTCTATAATCTTTTTTGATGAAATAGATGGCTTGGCTCCAGTTCGTTCTAGTAGGCAAGATCAGATTCACAGGTAATATTTCTCATTTCCTACCGTTACCTTGGTATATGCTACATTATCTTGGTAAACTCTTAAATTATTACTCAGTTCCCAAGAAAGGTTTTTACTTTTGCTTAAGCCCACTTACACTAGAAAAGGCAGATTGTTGAGTTCTTTTTGGTGTTGAAAGTCATCTTTTCAGTTCTTCAGACAGACTGTAATTTGCTGGGGATCGAATTGTAGTAGAGATGACCCTTCATCCACATTATTAACTTCAGGATTTCCACAGCCTTTCTTTTGGTTGCTGGTTTTGTACTGTAAACAGATGGTCTGTTACCAGCCCAACAGAATAACCAGTTGAAAAAAATCTAAAATGAAGAATTGTAATGAACTGAACACCCCTATCCTTTTAATTCTGGATGGAGTGATGTGCGAACGTATCTTGAGTTGCTATAGTGTAATTTTTTTTTAAAACATTTTTACAACAGTTTACTGCTGGCTGAAATTTTTCCTGGCGGTCTTCAGTCTTAGTTTTGCTGCACTTTTTAGAGCAATGCACTTGTATCTTTCGTTTTATAGGTGGTGGCATTTGTGTGTATCTCTCCCTTCACTCAACTGAGGGGGACAGGAGGGAAATTTTGGAGCCCGCAGACTAAGAGGCTGTGGGAACATGTGGCTTTGTCTTGACGCACCTTTCTTCTGCCTGGTGCCACAGTTGCTCTGAACAGGTTGATGCATACACTGGTAATGGAAGAGACCTTTTCAGAGCTGCAATAAGTGGTTTCCTGAGTGCACGTTCCCCAAAACTTTTAAAGGAGGAAGTTAGAATTTGATGTAATCCATACTGGAGTCATAATACTAAGTATAATACAGATTATATCAAAAGGATCCTTCTTGCTTTGAGACATTAAACAGTTATGCCATGGTTTTTTTTAACTTAGCTTTTTTTCTTTAAACTTACGAATGTTGCGGTTGAAAAAGTGAAAATTCTTGCAGTGTTCTCCATACATTCTTTTTTTGAAAACTCTCTTTTAGCTCTATAGTGTCTACTCTTCTTGCTCTCATGGATGGACTGGATAATAGAGGTGAAATAGTTGTAATTGGTGCTACAAACAGACTGGATTCTATAGATCCTGCACTCAGGAGACCTGGTCGCTTTGACAGGGAATTTCTTTTCAACTTGCCTGATCAAAAGGTAAAACTTAGAAAGGAGATTTATTAGTAAAAGTTTGTAGTATATTAAACATTTGAGTGCCTGACAACCAAGCTTATGACATAACAATATGCATTCTTACTTGTAAGAATGTTTTAATTTTAGGAAGGCAATTTTAGTAAAAACAGAGTGTACATGAAGTTGTATTGAACTTCAAATCTTCAGAATCTAAACAGAGAGGTAGATTGTTCAAGTTAAACTGAATTGCTTATCTAAAAACTCTGGTTTTGTATAGGTTTGTATGAGCCATAACAATTGGGGTTTTGGAAGTTGTGGTAAGAGAAAATAGCTTTATTATCATGTAGACTGCTAAGCACGTAGGAGTTGTACGTGCAAAGCCAGACATTATTATAATGGCAACAGGAACATTTCAGTTCCTTTTTCTAGACTTCTATAAACTCAGCCATAATATCTCATTAATTTATACTTTAAATTTACTTTGCATATTGATAGATGTATTTGGGTTCTATAGAATTTTAAAATGAAATAGTTTTGGAATTCAGCGATAAATTGATGAGGCATTTGACAGTAGAAGCTGTTAATCATAGGTGCAGCAATTAAAAATTGAATTGTAAAATTATGATAATTCATACTAGAACATTAGTTTTGATTGGTTCATGTATAATAATATTGATTAAACAGTAATTAAAATGTGTAACTGGTATAGTGAAAAATTGCTTATATATGAAATTAAAAAAGAAGGGAAAAATCTTTGCTCTTGAGAGACTTTTGAGTATTACGTTCTCCTTTAATGTGTCTCAGTGACATGTCAAAAAGAGGTAAAATAACTTTATGCTCACATGAATAAATAATATTTTTGTCTGAAATATTATGGCATGGATATGGCTTGCTAGTTTTGATGTCTCTTTTTTTTTTTCCTTTTTTTTTCAAATCAGGCACGAAAGCACATTTTACAAATTCATACCAGGGATTGGAACCCCAAATTGTCAGATCCTTTCTTAGGAGAACTAGCTGAAAAATGCGTTGGTGAGTGTTATGGTGTTAATACTTTTACTATATATGCATTCTCTTCTGTGTAAAACTTTGAAAGTATGTTAAATGTATCAGGATATCTTATTATTTTTACCTTTCTAAACTTCTGTACTTTCAACAAAACTCTTTTTTTGTAATAACAAAATATGCTTCTGTCTTACTAAAACACGAAATGAGTAGCTAGTAGTTGTTTGAAAATGCAATCATGTTTCCTTTCTGTAACATCACTGTCCTTATGTATACCCTCAAAGAGGAGCAAAATGAAGTGGGAATTGGAATCTTTAGGTAGACTTTCCATTAAATTAGTATATTACAGAAGAGAGAGGGAGACTTGGGGTTTTTCTCTACTTATAGAGGGAAAAAAAAAACGGTACTTGTTTTGTTTTCTTTTTTTTTTTCTCCATTTTTACTGACTGGCATGCTCTCCTCTGACAGAAATCCAACAAACTAACCAGCCTTTCTAAAGAATTTTTTTTCAAGATTGTCAGCACAGAACAACCCCAAAGTGTAGATATAGGCAGGGGGGCAAAAAAAAGCGCCACACCATGAGTACATTAAATATACCTTTGGAGCGCCCAAAGACCTGCTGTACTGAATGGAGGATGGTTGTTCAAGATAAACCTGCTGCTTAAAAGCTAATCAGAAATAAACCCAAATATTTTATAGTGAATTTAACAGAGGAAATGACCCTAAAACACACACCACAATCTCTTCTCAACAATTTGTCATGCAAAGATGCATCCTCTGTCAGTCATCTGCTTGGACAAGCACTGAAGTTCTCAGAAAAAGGACAGTCTCAAATGTCTGTGCATTGGAATCCATCATCAGAGAAATAAGAACTTTAAATTGAACATCAGTCCATTCAGTCAGCTACAGTACATCCGAATTATCCTCTTCATCCACAGGGACATCTATCATCGAAGCAGCATCCCTCCGCTTTTGATGCACAAAGACCTCAGCATCTTCTGGTGAGGAGAAAATATGACTGTCCAGCAAACTCCAGTTTAAGCTTTGCCGGGTATAAGACAGCATGTGCCAAACCCATTTCATGTGAATTCTGCTTGAGTTGTGCAAAGACGTGGTGCTGCTTAGTGGGAGAGAGGGGAATAGATGGGATAAAACCCAGTTGTTTGAAAATTCACCATGTTTTTGTGTGGAGAACACAATTATGTATTTTAAAATTTCAGTGCATAGGGAAAGCCACTTGTAGGTTTGATTGGAAGATGTTCTTTGTGCTCCGTAAAGCCTGTCAGTCCTGTGGAAAAGTCAGCTAACAAAAAGAAAATACACTTTTCTGTTTTCTTCGGGTTTCCTACTGTCCAACTACTGTGCACTTGATTGCCTCCATTCTGTGTCTCGGAATTTAAGTGTTTCCATACATCCAAGATTAAAACCTTATGACTGTTACAAGGACTTTTTAAATCAGCTGAAGTAAGACACGTTTATCTTCTTCATCTTGAGATTGCCTCATCATTTCTATAAGGGAAATCTGCGGCAACTGATTATTTGAACAGACTTTCCAGATTCTTTGTGGGCATTGCACATCAGACTCATTGGTGCGCTTGTCACACTGATATGGTATATACTGGTCTGCTACTTCCTCTTGCGTGCAGGTTTTCTTTAAAAAAAAACAACCCCCCCCAAAACAACACCCCCTGTTCCCCATGTAAAAGCTGCCTAGACTCGACAGGCTTTTTGCCCAGCATGGTTTATACCTCTCTCCAGTTCAGCAAACTTGGCAACACGTAACTACGAGCGCTTGGATCCTAATGAAGAAAACTGCTGAAATACTACCAAAGTAAATGACTTTGGGGAAGCAGATGTATGTGCAACTCAGAATTTTTTAAGATCCAGGGGTGTAATTATAAAGAAATTAGAAGGGAAGAGCCCCAGGACTTGCAAAAAAATAGGTTATTTCCTGAGGGTTGATTTTTGTCCCAGGTGTTATGGATTACATACCTTTTAGGAGATTTCTGTGTATGTGAGAATTAAAGAACCCACTTCATTGAACGTGGCCGCACAACTGCAATGTGTGTGAGAGAAAGCGAAGCAGCTTGGGGAGAGCGTGGAGTTGCTCAGAAGACCACACGCTGATGTCTTACTAGTATCTTCAATAAACTCAAGTAATTACTATGTTTTTTCCTCCACAGAAGTGTGTACTGGAGATGGGCCCTGAACTTTATAAGTCCTTTCTTATCTCTTGTGCTTACTTCATTGTTCCAAATGATATCTTTCTGTAGGTAGAGAGACTGTTACCTAGTAAGACTCAGGCTTGTAGGAAACAAAACACATTAGCAACCGAAAAAGTGTCAGTTCCTCCATCTGTCATCTTGCAGTTGACTCTTCTTACCATGTAATAAGGGTTATTTAAATAATGTTAAATAGAATTATAGAGAAGCAAACCATCATTCTCAAGATGTTTCTTGAAAATATTCTGTGCTTATTGTTGCAGGAGCCTTTTGTGACAAAATGATATTTTGTTAGAATTTTTTTTTCCGCTGTCATAATGTAATGATGGAGGGGGAAGTTTTGGCGTTAGTGTTCACATTTATCGCAATTAAAAAAAACCCCAACATAACAGTTATTTTTCATTTCTGTCATCTTGCTGAGTTGTTCACTAACTTGCTTTCCCTGCAGTCCTTTTTAGGAACTGTAGGGAGTTACGTAACGTAAACTGTAAGAAGTGGTCAAGATTGTTCACTTAAATATTTGACCTAGCTCGGTAACTGTTTATTGTAGATATTTATGGAATACTAGGCAGAAGAAATTTTAGAGAGGACGTAATTTCTGTGCAGTAGAAGTGGAAGAGTAGGACTTCAAAATTTCAGTGATCAAAATGCATTCTTCGAAAACCTACGTGGGAATCTGCTTGTTTGCTGTCCTGCTCTTTAAAAGTTGTTACTTCAGAAATGTTTAGCAGAGTGCGGTGGTGATGGGTAGAACAAAATGGGCTACTTGACAAGAATACTTGTTTTGTTCTAAGTTGTTCCAGTACATTTTGCCTGCCAAATTGAACATCCTTTGTGAGATGCTTCAAAAATGGAAGCAAATGCGCTGAACCTTGGTTTTATATTACAGTGTCAATTTGGGCAATAATAAATTCAGGTTATTTACTGTTGGCGTGATACATTTTACTGTGCTTTGACAATACTTTACTCTTGTTTTTCTTCCTCTTCTCGGTGTGCATTTACTTATTAGAAATAAAAAGGTCTTTAATATTAGTTTCACAAGATACAGGATTTTTGCAGTTTTCCTGTCACTGAAATGGATGTACAGTATGCACAAGAGAGTCCCTCAAAAAGAGACACCAATTATTACTCTTCAAATGTAATTGCTCCTGAGAAATGAAAAGTAGAAATGGAGACTAATTGTGTATCTGATCACCTGAGAATTTAATTTTAAAAATAGGCTACAGGCTATTATTTCCTAATTTTGCAATTCTTTGGAGATGTACAAGCGGTGATTAAAATGACTGTTAGAAAGTGATATTACAGCATTTATTAATAGAAAAATTGGAAAGGATATAGCTCTTGAGCTGCTGAATCTTTTGTCATGAAGATGCTAAACTAGTTTTTAAGGTGACAGGCATTCAGGGTGCTGCATATCTCTAGCACATCTTTGATTTAAGCTTTGGGTTAGTGTCCCCCCCCCCCCTCCAATTTTTTGCTTAATTCCAGTATGCTTGTTAGATGAGAAGTGGACCAGTTTAAATGGGAAAGTGATACCTGATATTGAAAGAACAAAGCAGAATTTAGAGGAAAAACCTTGGTTTTGATTTCTCTGATGCACCTGTAGCTACTATCTAATGGATTCACGTGATTGATGGAGTATGCCTGCATGGTTTTGATTTCATGATGGGGGTTAGTTTAAAAAATAAAAACACAAAAAAGTCTTAGTGCTGAAAATGATTAGTTGCCTATTGACTAATATAGTGGATGTATTTGACCGTATTTCAAATGTCATGGGTATTATTTTTCAAGTAACTTGTGACTGTGAATTGCTACATGCTTTTTAGATAACAGTCACTGTGTGCTCATCGAGTTTACACCATTATTTCTACTAACCTTTGTAAAAATGGAAAGCTCAGTTTAAAAGTTGTAGGAGTCGTCTGATATTTATGGTGGTCTTCCATCTGAAGGTTTTTATGCTTTTTAAAAATTATCTTCAAGTATATATGAGAAACTTCGGTGAAATTTGAAGTCTCAGCCAATTTAAGCCATCTTTATAGCTGAAAAGTTGATATCTCTTATAATTATCTCCCAAATTTATATATCTGAAAGATGGGGGTGGAAAATTGTCTATCTTCCATATTAATTGCTTTCTTTTTTATTTTTTCAACACTGTTTATTGAATCACCTTTGTTCCTTGTTGCTGTATGGATCTTGTAAAAATATGTGTGGCAGCAGCACTGGAAGAACATCAGAGGATAAAGAGAGAAACAAGACAGGCTTCAATTTTGGGACTTGGTGCTGCCAAAAGACCAGTACAAAAATAGCGTAGAAAAAGTGCAAATAGTGTAAGACCTGGTGGGGAGGAGGAAGTCTGGTTAAAAAAAAAGTTGATCGAGAACAATTTAACTAAAGAATTGATTGATTAGCTTCTATAAACAGTTTGTTGCAAAAACCATGAACTTTTGTGTGGCGATACCTCAATGCAACACATTTTCCTGTAGTGACTATAATTCTCTAAAAGTTTTCCCACTGGAATAATGTTTTGCATTTTTTGAAAGACAGAGCTAAGGTGCTACAAAATACAGTGGCATAGTAATGTCTCTTCCTGAGAGATATGGAAAAATTTGAAATCTAATTTCTAGCTCCGGGAAAAACCCCAAACCATTAGTACTGCAAAAGACACAGAGGTATTAAGTCTCTCAGTATTTCATAATTATCAGATCTGTGTTTTTCAGTAATGATGATTAAGCAATTATAGGTAGCCACCTGTAGATGTTTAGAAGGTAGGCTGAATTAAAATTCTAATGCTTTTTAATAGTTGCTCTACTCAGTTTCAATTGTGTTAGTAAAATTAGGGAAAGTCTAAAAAGTCTGCAACATTTTTCTTGATAGTAAAAGTTCATGTTTTTCCGAGAGTCCACAGGATGCTTTTTTAACAAGAGATTTCATCTCTTCCATATTCTCCTTATGAAATATTTTTCTTTATACTGCTCATTTTCTCAAGTCTGTAAAAGTTTAAAGTTGTTCATGTTCATCGAGTATAACAAATTACTTTGCTATTAAAAAATATATTTGTGTAGAGATATTAAAAAAGGAGGAGAGGGGCTAGTCTGTTAAAATTGCACACATACTTTAGACAGTATTAAGAAGAAAGAGTGATGACAGACCTATAACCCTGGGCTGAAAATACACTATATATCACACTATATAGTGAAAGTGTAGGTCACTTGAACCTCAATGTGGAATTCATTTCTTACTATGTTTCAGTATACCTGTACATAATTTCTTGGTACACAACACTGTCACTGGATTATGACCTGATACTTTTTGGCAGATGCTTTCTGGACTTTGACAATTAAGTATTACTGATCGTTTAAGGCATGTTTGAAATATATGTAGCACAGCAATGCTATTTCATGGAAGATATTTTTGTTTTTGTGTGCACTAGGGTACTGTGGAGCTGACATAAAAGCACTTTGCACTGAGGCTGCCTTGATTGCCCTGAGACGACGCTATCCCCAGATTTATGTGAGCAGTCAGAAACTACAGCTTGATGTTTCTTCGGTAGTTCTCAGCGCGCAGGATTTTTATCATGCAATGCAGAATATTGTGCCTGCTTCCCAACGTGCTGTGACATCTTCAGGACACGCGTTATCGCCTGTGATCAGACCACTGTTGGAACGTACCTTCACTAACCTTCTTGAGGTTCTACACAAAGTGTTTCCTCATGCTGAATTTAGCCAGGGGGACAAAAGTGAAGGTATGTGGGTTGGAGGTTGAGGGTTTTTGGTTTTTTTTTGGCAAATGCTGTTTCAATTTGGAAACATTTCAACTGCTAGCCTTGAAACTGATGTGTATTTGGTTCAGTGTTGCGTTAGAACGTAAAGACAGTTTGCTTGGATGTTCCTTAATTATTTTTGCTGATTCCGAGTTGCTGTGGAATTTAATAAACTGACCTATGTAGGCCAAGATCCCATAGGTGTGAGTGCCATCTGAAAAAAAAGACCCCCAAGTAATTTACATTTTAAACACAAGAAATAATGGGGCATAATCGGTGGAACGAAAGAAAAGAGTGAACGCTCTTGCTCAGTATGTTATGGCCTGAAATTGGTGCTCCTGTCCTGAGTGCCATTTACCTGTCCCCAATCCTTTGCTTGTTGATGGTGCAGAAGCAGGCAGGGAAGGAGTGCTATGGGGAGCTCGCAGCTCAGCGGGTGGGACTGGTTAGCCTGAGCCTGTGTAATGGTCTATACTGGTTAACAGCAAAGTCCTGAGGCTTCGCTCCCCTTGAACTGGTCTGATGCGTTCCCAATCCTCTTAGTTGATTCTGCTGGCTTAGCAAGTGCAGAACTATTTGCTGATTTGTCATGTTAGCTTTTTGCCAAATTAGTGAGTAAAACCAACTCGCTAAGGGGTCAGATGTGTGCCAGAACCCTGCTGCAACGGGAGTGATGTGAGCACATGGAGGAAGCAGGGAATAAGAAGGAATGTGACTGACTGTTTTGACTGGAAGTGAGTCAATAGGTTCTGGGTTTTTTTTACCCAGCTGTTCTCTGAGACATACTGTAATAGTTACCCTGGTTATTTCTTGGAAGTTAAATATCAAACAAGATATCTTGGTTTTGATACCTACTTATTCTGGCATTCTGGCATACGGTTTTCTACTGTTCTTATCTGGGGTCCCCCCCNCCCCCCCCCCCCCCCCCCCCCAGCTGTGTAAACCATGCTTGTGGTTGTGATTAACTTGAAAATAGCCCAGTCATAAAGCAAATCTGTGACAGCGGTGACTTTCTTTTCATTCCTATTCCAGAGCATGCTTTCGGAGTGCAGCCGAGGCAGCTTAAGCTGATCCCTGCACTGCCTGCGGCCGTTCCTCCAGCCCAGCTGTGCATTTTTGCTCCATCCCTTGCGCTTACTTTAGTCCATCAGGCCCTTTGTTAAAACATTTTAGCCAGAAAACTCATCCAAAAATGATGTGTTTTTGTCAGGTTAGTTTTCTGCTGACTGTGGGATAGCTGGAAGTTTTAACAAGTGTTGGAGTTGGCACGAGATGGGACCTGGGAGCGTGTGGTGGTGGGTAGGGGGAAGTGAGCTGGCTTGCAGCTGCAGTTAGATCCGATTAGGCTCCCTCGATCGTATCAGGCTCCTGTAGCTAAAGTTTAAGATGCTTAAGTCTCTCTGTATACTGTTAACCTGTTGGTAATGCTCAATTTGAAGATTGTCAGTATGGTTGATGAATTGAATTAGGTGTCCCTGTTTTTGTTGTATAGATCTAGTTCAGAATATTTTCTTTGGTTACATTCTTTACATTCCTATTTATTACTGCTCATTATTGCTAACAAAGTGAGTTGGAAGCATTCATTGAGTAAAGTAGTAGTTTTACTAGATAATTCTGCTGCTATGGCTACTGTCAAACATTTGTAGATAATCAATTTTGAAGATACAAGAACTAAGGTTTCTTTTGAATTTGCCTCTGCACCTTAGTTTTTCTTCTTACTCTCTTGAACTTAAGAAAATATTGAAAAATAAGCTTAATCTGTGTTAAAAACAGAAAAATCCACTTTCACGTACAGTGATTTGAAGTGCAAATGTAGATTACACGCTAGTGCTTCAGTTTTGCCTGAATTCAGAGCCAGGTATGTGGCAGATGCTTAATGGTGTGCTTACAATCTGCAAATCTAGTCTTCTACCTGTCTTTGCAGTCTACTGATGATTTCTGTTTCTCGTAATTCCGTGAATCAGACACTCAAGCAAAGGACGTCACAGAGGCTTGATGCTTGGGATTAAAAGATGGGCTGCCTTTTTTAATGATTATATATTTTAGGAAGCGAAATCCATGTCCAGTGCTTGAGCACAGGACTTACCCTGTGGTCTACATTTGGTATAGCAAAAATTCTACCTGTTTAGGGACTGCAGTGAGCCAAGAGTTAGGACGCCTGTCTGTGTCCTGTTGATTTGAAGGCCTCTATCCTTGCCCAGAGCTAAATGTCTGGCAGCTTCTGTCCTGCTTTTTCTTTCTGTGGACTAACTTTTGGCCACTGGTTGGGGTCTGCAAGTCTTTTTCAGCTTTGCCCTCTGAGGAATGATTGTCAGCTGTGTGACTGCATCACGCCTTGCCAAGGGACGTGACACGTCCTCCTTCCATACCAGCAGAATATCATTCCTGCCCAGCCTCCTCTGAACCCAGTTTCTTACATCACACAGTCAAATAACCAAGGGAACCTTCGTTGTCTCTTAAGAATTTTTCCTGGGAGCACATGTCTAGATGTATGGCCCTGAGATGGCATCTCCGTCCAACACTTCACGCTGCCTTGAAGTTGATGCCTTTGTCCCGTGGTGGTGGTTTGATCAGTGTAGCAGGAACTGTGCCATGGCTTCACGTAAATCAGGCAAATCATGCAGGGGGTTTTATATTTGAGAATAACCCTTAGATCTTTCTGTATTTTACAGTTTCATTTCACAGCAGTCCGTTTTTCTAAGTGGCTGTGACCAACTTGAGCTACCGCTAGGGTGTCCGGTGGTTGCCCTGAACAGCGGTGGTGCTGCTCTGGGCTGCTGTCAGAAATGCTGCCCATCCATCGCAGAGCATTTTGTTCCTCGGGAGGTCTGCCCTCTGCACTGCTCTCACTGTACAGCTGAGTAGCTGTGACCATTTTCATCTCGTTGTTGTAGACTGATTTCTCTTTGGGAATGAGAATGAGCGGCTTGCTTAGGCTAATATCAACTAAACTCCTTTCCTGGGGCAAATAAAGAGCTTGTAGCAGTTTATTTCCCATTATCAAATCGCAGCAGTCTACTCTCTTAGTCCCGTTGCTGCTCTGGTAGCTAATTTAGCTGTACCTGATTTTCAACTGTCACCTGGTTGTTTTAGTTTAATGCCGTATTTGTATTTTTTTGCAGTTGTTTGTCCCTGCAGTCTGTCTTTTGAATGCTATCAGTCTTTTAGCTTTTTGTTTCTGAAGGTCTATATAGGAAGTACTTCAGTTCATTATGCTACTGTATTAGCAAAGGAATTAAAGTAGATGAAGTTATGGTATATGAACATGGAATGAATTGAACTGATTTTGATTAAAAAGTAATTTGATGTTCTTTGGTAGGTTATCAGAGGATGGAAAACAATTCTTCATAAACATACATTGTCTAGGTAGTCGTGCTGAGGATAATTTTGGAAGAAGTGTACCTGTAAAAATTTGGGCACTTAAATAAAGTACAAAATTCTTTATAGACTTTGGTATTAGAGATTTTATAACTTTATCCTTGAAAAGCCTCTAGCTGTGAAATAAAACCAAAGGAAGCATTTCCTAACAAGTAAAACATTTGTTGTAGTTGCAAACTTGTTCTGCTTGATGGTTTTAAAAATAAACTGAAATTATGATTAAACTTCTACAATATTAAATTTGTTTTGGTTTTTGAAGTAATAAGTACTTATTATTCTGTGTTCTGATATTTAGACAGTTTTAACTCATTTTTTCTACATTTGAAAATGTGTTATAATTTACATGAAGAAGATTGTAACGTCTTTTCTTGTTTGTTATGTGTGTACTTAGAAGTGATAAGGTTCTAATGAATAAATTTCTTGGAACAGATGTACCAAGTCTAATATTAGATGATAGTGAAGATGAGAATGCTTCATCAATTTTTGAGACGAGCTGTCACTCAGGATCACCAAAGAAACAGTCATCAGCTGCTATACATAAACCCTACCTTCATTTTACAACGTGAGTGTTTCACTAAATGCATATAACCAGATAAATAAAACAGTGACATTCTTACATCAGGAGTGGTAATAAAGATTACCTTTTGCTTTGTGGTGGGACTGGTGTTCTGTAATAGAAACGTGTAAGTGAAAACAAGAGTTTGATGTGTGAATGGTCTTAGAAAAGGCCACATCCTAGACACAGGGATCAGAAATATTTTGCAACAGTTACATGTAGCTTAGAAGTAAGGATGTTAACAGCAGTTCTTAATTGTAACAAGCCATTTTGATTTGAAAGATTAAGAACTGGGAAGAGGGAGGTATGTAGGAATATTTTGGAGAGATTGTTTGCCTTTTCTTGGTCTAAAATATTGTTGAGCTTCAGTGTCTGCAGCTGTTTGGGTGCATTATATAATCAATTCACGCAACATTTCTAACATCTTTTTTTTCATTGTTTTTCATAGAACTTTTCGGGAAATGGGAATTTAGATAGTGTGTGTGAAATTTGGATGAGCCTTTCCTGTATAAATTGGACTGGCTACAGTAATTAACAATAATAAACTAACACTTCTTTGTTTTGTATTAAGAAGAGTTTTAGACTACTTTATGTGGTGGGTTCTGCAGGGAGTTTGCTAAATAAAGAAAACGAGATTAGGAGAACCGTTCAGTAGTAATACTGTTTAGTAGAGCCATCTTGTGGAAAACTGCTAAAATCTTTGTGCTAAAGAGTGATGCCTGAACAGCATTTATGGAAATCTAAGCTTAAAAATAAGGATTTAAGTTCAAATAGTTTGAGGTACATAGTTGAGTATTTTAATGCCAAATTTCAGCTTTTGTTGTGAGGTCGGGAGGGTGAACCCAAAACCAAAACAATGATACATATTTGTGTGGATGTGTGTCTATACAAAATAATCTCGAAGTGTATGTTTATTTTCCTAAATTATGTAAGCCTTCCTTAAGCTATCTTTGTGAGCATTTTTGCTGTCTGTGTATGTAACCTCCTCCACCAGAACTAAAAAGCCAAAGGTCGGCAATATTCATAGCTGTTACAAAATATTTAACCTGTAATAAACCCAGTCAGTCTTCTTTCACTGCCCAAGCCGATTGATGTGCAGATAAAAATGCCTTAATGAGAGAAAATGCAAATTAATTTAAAAAAAAATCATGTTTCATAATAAATTGCCTATAAATGGAAAAGACTTTTAATGGAAAAACCTAATGCTTCTCTCTTCATCTCTCACTCGTCCCCAAAACAGGGCAAAATCCCCCAAAACAAACTAACACAGAAACCCAAAAATCCTTGCATGGACTCCTTATTATTTCTTCTCAACAGCAAAAACAAAAACTAAGTTTACCTTTGCAGTTTTTCCTTTAAAATCTTTCTTCTGTCTGGAAATCTGCTGAATAGAAGCCTATCAATGTGCTAGAATAGAAGATGAACAGTGATTTTATTCAATCCTATTTCAGGTCCTATTTCTTAAATAAACAAAGTATTGAAATGTTAGGTAGTTTTTGGAAATCTTGGGTAGCACTTTAAGGGATGAATGGATTGACCTGGGATTCCTGAGGCTACTGAAGAGATGTTTTCATTGTTATGACTGAACTAGACAGGATTAAATAGATTATATTCACTGGAAGTCGCTTAAGTCTTTTTATATGATTGAGGAATTGGTTTTAAATAAACTAGTTATAATCAAAGTTTTCATGAATTTAATATGTGTATAGCTTTGCTCAGGAGAATTTGAATTAAATTGTTTTGAAATGAAAGAACAGACAAAGCTCAAGTTACTGAGACTTGACATAGTATTGAGGTATACTAGAATTAGTAGAATCTTTTAAGGCTATTGTAGGAAATAATTACCTATTACTAAAGGCTTTTTGGATTCTAAAAAAAATAATCTTATTTTATATCTCCATCCATTGATAACATCAGCATGTTAATTGTCGTTTGTAACTGTTGTTTTGCTACAGGTCAGCTTACCACCAGCCAACCTCTTACAGACCAAGGTTACTGCTATCTGGAGAGAGAGGTTCGGGTCAGACTTCGCACCTTGCTCCAGCACTATTGCACACTCTTGAAAAATTCTCTGTACACAGGCTAGATTTGCCAGCACTTTATTCAGTCAGTGCCAAAACGCCTGAAGAATCGTGTGCACAGGTGACGTTTCAGATTCTCTTGTAATGAGTAAATTATGTCATTCGGCATCAATATAAAGGCGGCTAACTGGAATGTAACTTAAAAGCCAGGTTTTCATAGGCTCCTTCTATTTTCACGTTTAAAAGAAAGGAGTCTCTAGAGGGTGACTGAGATCTCTCTGCTGACTAGTGGGAGTAATTACATTTTTAACTTGCCCTCTCAGTCACATACCTAATGTCAAGTAAGCTTCATCTAGTTCCTGGTTTTCATTTTGTTAGCTTGTGTATGAATTGGTGTGCTGTGGTTCTGGGTTCAATTACTTAGTTTTAAACGTTTTACGTTTCAAACCAGTTTGTGGTGGATTTTGCATGGATTGCAAAACAGCTTAATGTTTGTCTTGATTATTCAGTCTTAGCAAGGTTTTGAAACGTACATGACAAATAGTTGTAGTCTCCCTAGCACATTAACGTAAAATAATTAAATGGTCCAGCTAACAGTCGCAAATACTTACTTAGAAAGCCTTTATCATTAGATAATTTTATTTTACTGGAACATTTGTATATAAAATGCCACCAACTTGAGTCATTTCCTATTCCACAAGAATTTTATTACTCAGAAGTGACAATAATCGGTTTCTTAGTTTAAATACCACTGTTTCTTTTAATTAGATCTTTCGCGAAGCTCGAAGAACAGTACCGAGTATTGTTTACATGCCTCATATTGGTGATTGGTGGGAAGCTGTCAGTGAAACTGTGAGAGCTACTTTTCTAACTTTGCTGCAAGATATACCATCTTTCTCCCCTATATTTCTACTGTCTACCTCTGAGTCCATGTATAGCGAATTGCCTGAAGAGGTAAGTTTGCTGTTGAAGGAGGCGTTGTTAGGGGGGTATATGCTCTTCAGAACATTTTGATTGTGTAAAAACGTTCTGTTTTGCACTGGTTTTCTGACTTAATTTAAAATATGTCAAACTGAAAATGTAATATTAATTAAATGATTGTAGTTTCCTTTAATGAGGGGTGTACGTCCATATTACTGATTTTCATAATCCCTGTGCTACTTTGCTGAGAAGACAAAATTGTTCATTTTGACAAATTACTCCAGTGTAATTAAATGCAGATTTAGTATAAAGGCCTAACCTTTAGCTTTACATCTCTGAGCTTCAGGATGAGGGAGGGGTGTTCCTGTTTTTTTCCTCAACATTTTCTTTGATTTGATTTATTTTCTTTTTCTTTTTTTTTTTGTTTTTAATCCTGCCCTTTCTCTTCTCCTCACTGCAGAGGTAGCCACTGTTAGGATCTGGGGATGCTACAAGTTTAGTTACTACAGAAAACTCATTGAGAATTACAAGTATTTGTTTTCCCTAGGCTGTGTACACAGCTTTGGGTAGACTTTACTGTCTTCTCTCCTGCGGCTAATTTTGAAAAGTTTGCTACTAGTGTTTTAATGTGGTCATTAATCACGTATTTTTGAGTGGGGGCTCAATTTTCGTATTTTTTTTTTTTTTTTCAGGTGAAATGTATTTTCAGAATCCAGTATGAAGAGGTTTTTTATATTCAAAGGCCAAGTGAAGAAGACAGATTGCGATTTTTCAAAGGGTTAATTCTTGATGAGGCAGCAATGCCCCCACCAAGAAGGAAACAGGCTGGTAAACTAAGTTACAGTAAAACCAATAATAATGTGATCTGAATGTTTTCTTTTGTGGTGTTTCCCTTTTTCAAAAGGTGTGGGTGAGTGACAGTTAGTGTAATTAACATTTGACAGTGTTAATCAATGCCCAGAATAAATTTTGTGCATTACAGTTACCAGTTTTGGAAATTGGAGAGCTGTGGGGTTAAGGATGCAGTGATAGTTAGATTGATGAGGCAGATAAATATATAATGAAATTTGGAGTGGCGTAATCCCAAGAGCCACTGTGTTGTTAATATTTCCGTTGTCTGACTTCTTGGTTTTTTCCCTAGCTCTTCGTGCTCTGGAAGTTCTTCCTCTTGCACTGCCATGTCCAGCCCGTGAGCTGTCAGAAGCAGAAAAACAGCGAATGGAGGACCAGGAGGAGAACACATTGAGAGAGCTGCGGTTGTTTCTCAGGGATGTTACCAAGAGGCTGGCCACAGACAAACGCTTTAACATCTTCAGCAAACCGGTGGATATTGAAGAGGTCTTGTTTCAGTAATGTGCAAACAATGAAGTTGAAACTATTAGAATATAAATTTAAAAAAGGAAATGGATACATTAATGAGAAAAATAGATGTTTGATCCGTGATCTTTCCAATCTAAAATGCTGATTTTTAGCTGGTGAGATAGTCAGAGCCTCATCATCTGTGGTGCAAGGAGTTGGAGCACATTCTTTGGCTATACCAGTGACCTATTGAAAAATCTCGTGCATTCCTGTCAATTTTATAACTGAAATCAGCATTTAACAATGCCATCACTCCTATCCTTACCGGTGCTCTTGAATTATTTGAAACCATAAATATAATTCTTTAATAAAAGCTTTACAACACTGGAATCGTAGACATAATAATATTGGGAAAGTGATCTGTGTTCTGTAATGTATTCAGCATTGATAGTATTGTGGAATAATTTCAGCAGTAATGCTTGTGGATGCCATTAATCACAGATGGTAGCACATTATAAGGCATTAACTGGTCGATTATGGAGTGTGCACACCTAACTGATGAGACAGTTCGATCTGCAAATCTATTTTTGGGTGCTGCTATATGAAAAGGATTGTGTTTGGTCTGACTTTGAGATCAGATGCTGGCCCACTGCAAGCTTTGCAAGCTTGCTAATTAAAAAAGAAATACTGAATTTCTTCTGAAGAGAAGCATCTTTTTTGGAAGACACTAAGAGATGAATACGGGGTATTAAAAATACAGCATCGTAAAAAGGGGATTTGCGGTGTAAATTCCATGCAGGATGGAACAGACATCTTTTATGGGCCCATGTAGTCCTCTCTTAATTTGGACTTTCCATTAGCATTCTGTAGCTGACTGTTTTTGAAAGACTGACACGAGCTCTTTAATATGGCAACTTCCAATGTGAGTGTGGTCTGAGCAATAACTTTGATTTTTATTATGAAACTGCATGGGAGGTCCACTATTGTAGGAAGCTCTCCATACTCATAGTAAAGGCAGTTTCTTTCCCCAAAGAACTTGCGGTCTAAAGGGCAAATAAAGTAAGAACAAATTACCATCCTTGTTTTGTAGATGGAGAGAACTGAAATGTGAATTTCTTATTTAAAGACTTGCCAAAACCCGTGCTAATGTATCACATCACTAGAAACTAAATGTAATCCTTTTTGTCCCACCTGATGCATTTAAGCACAGGACTATCCGTTTCTACGAGAGCCTGTCTGCTTGACTTTATTAGAAAATGGGTTAAGTTTGCTCCACTCCTACCTGTGTTGCAGAGGATGCTGCTATGTGATAAGTCAAGGATTTTCCTGACTAATTCAGCAGCAATATTGACAGTTTCCGGTGAAGATTCTTTCTGATGATGTGCTAACAGGAAACGGAAGCCTGTGGCTCGGCTTTCCGATCACTGAAGCAATTATCCTGTTTCCACGGAGGGAGACAAAAAGAGACTTTCTGCCATTTTCATTTTTCATCATAAATTTCAATGTGTATATTTAAGGAATTAGGTGATGGACTGCCGATAATAAAAAATTCTTACGGAGCTGTTATGGCTTGATCTGAATATGTATGTAACTCTTCACTATTTTGGCAGTCACCATCATACATGGGCAATTACAAAAGAAAAAACACAATACTGCTTCTGAGGCTGCCAGTATTTTTAATTGATTGTAATCTTAATCACTTTGAAACATTCAAGTGTAGGTTTTTTTCCCTTGAAGTAAATAACAAATTCATAGATTTCTTTTGCTGAACTTTGTTACAGCAGCTGTGCTGATGCATTTGACTACCAGGCTTGAGCCCCTTATGGTACCATTAATTACATTAAATACTTTTGGTGTACCCTAGTGGATGCTAAATCTCCAGTTACGAGTTAGGGTCAAAGTGAACTCTGACACAAGGCTTTCTCTTTAGACCGTCCTCCTGTACAGTCAGTCTAATGTCTTCAGTTGATAAAGCCTGATTATTATTTTTTTTTTTTTTGTTGAATGAGTGACTGAAAGAATTATTCAATAGAAGATATTTTAAAGCTGATAATTTGACTGTTCAGTTTAATGGGAGCTATACCTTTAAGGTGAACAAAACATAGCTTCCCTAGTTTTTCCTAGTGTTTTGAGTTAGTCTGATTGGTTTTGCTTTTCTAACCCAGGACAGTGCTATAACGCTATAGAAAAAAAACCCACAACAACAAACAGTCTAAATAAAATTAAAAGTACATTTACGTTAAAATATTTTGCCTCAAAAATACCACTAAATTAATTTTGAAAGATAAATTGGTGAGCTACTGAAGAAAGAGTAGCTTTGGAAGTCCTATTTAGTCTGATATAACTTCTGTTTTCAACATAAATCTGTTGTTAGTTAGTGTTTAGTTAATGAATTAAAGCTAAGTGTGCGGTATAAGTAAGAGTATAAAGATGTGACATTGGCAATGTTGAAATGTAATGCATATGGTCTTGTGTCATTTCTGTGTGCTGTTTATTTGTAGGTTTCAGATTACCTTGAAGTTATCAAAGAGCCAATGGACCTGTCAACAGTAATAACCAAAATTGATAAACACAACTACTTAACAGCCAAGGATTTCCTAACAGATATTGACCTGATCTGCAGCAATGCTTTGGAGTACAATCCAGACAAAGACCCTGGAGGTAAGGACCTACTTTCATACTTACGTTTTGGCCTATCTAAACGCGAAAGCCTGGTATTTAATCATATATTTGGTTACTATTCAGGCATTTAAATAAACTGCATGCTGTGTGATAATTAGGATAAGCAAGTCCTAAGGGTCTGTGCTTTTAGTGTTCCGAGGCATGTGGTGCACTGGGGGACGGTGTAAGAGCAGGAGAGCTACAGCATTCAGAGTTGTTTTCTAATAAATTAGGTTTTGTAGTTCCTTTTCGAATGTGATAGCTCCTTTTCAGTGAATAGAATTTGTATATGCAACAAAACCCCAACATAATTTGGAGAGCTCTGTAGAGAATCCTGCACACAATCTGGCAGTGACCTGCTTTATTTCCACATTGGCTTAGAACATTAAATTCACCCACAGAAATTAAGAACTATGTATTTGGGGATAGAAATAGAACAGGATAAATCATCAGGCAAGGAAGTCAGTTGCAGCTGATTAGGAGAGATTAGGAGGTATTGTCTTGACAAAGTGTGATGGGATGCTTTCAATTAAAATGGAATTTGTAGGTTGAAATGCACATAAAAGCTGTTCACGCTCAAAACTAAGGAAAGAGCGTCTTGTGCACTCTTCTTGAGGGCCGCCTTACAGTGTGCATTGCCAAAAGAAAGCCTTTCCATTGGCAGCTTCATCAATAAAACAACAACAAAGCACCCTTTTAATGTAGTTGTATTTAATATAAGTGTTACTTGGAAATCTGGGTCCATCTGCAAGTGTAATCTGATGCATTAGAAAGTTTTTTATTAAATCTTGTGAAAACATTTTACCAGGTTAAAAACAGATTTTCTTTTTTTTTCGTGCGTCTCAAATTTTTTATTTTGTGAGGCTTTTGCAAAGGTCTCGTGTGGACTAGAGACAGTATAGTCTGGTCAAACAGTTATACTGGTTTCACATTGCCTGTCGAAGCCGGTGCTGGTTCATATCTGTAGAAGATGAGCTTTGTTCCTTCAATTTAGAATGCATTTTGTTTTACAACTAAAAAAAAATACATTGATCACATACAGCAAAAGGTTTTCTGTGTTCTTGCTAACATGCTTTTGAGGACTTCTGATGTGTAATTAATGTGAACTAATCAAAGCCTTGATGGACACTTGGGATTCCAAGTGTCTCTGAAGAGCGCCTGTTTAGAAGATGAGGACTATGAGACATACCTCCTGTATGTGACTTAGTGATGGGCTTTGGGAAAAAATGACATTAATATACACCCTTTGGGTTTTTTAGGCCATTTTGATCTGTGGGCTTGCTTGTTTA
This sequence comes from Himantopus leucocephalus, assembly GCA_003993805.1. Classification (NCBI taxonomy): domain Eukaryota; kingdom Metazoa; phylum Chordata; class Aves; order Charadriiformes; family Recurvirostridae; genus Himantopus; species Himantopus leucocephalus. The sequence continues at coordinate 112,771,024 of RSEF01000003.1, forward strand.
ATTCTAGGAAATGTAGTCTGAAGAGGTTTTCTGAAGTTTTAGAGCAGGTGTTATGAGACTACAGACTCGTAAGGTCAGATCTGCTCGGGATCGTAAACAACACGGTCGTGTGTTCAGTGTGAAAGAAACATAAAATAGCAGAGATAGCTTGGGGAGCATTTAGTGGCAGAAATTTTCTTTGAGCTTGTCCAAAGGGGTAGAGTCTTAAGAAATATATTTAGGGAACCAAAATAGCTTTCCTCTGCTTCGTGCTTGAATTTGCAGAAGAATCATAGTATACCTGCTTCTGTCCTGTTGTTCAGTTGGAAAAAGCAGTTGGAGTGCCAGACTATCTGGCTTTATATACAGTATAGTTACTCAAAAATGTCTTTTTTGGTTTTTTTTTTCCTTGTACTTTGCTATAAAATTTCAGATAGGTTATATAGTAAGATAGTGTGTGTGGGTTTTTTTTTTTCTTTCCCTCCATTGTTTGACCAGGAAATGCTCTGAAAGGCATGGAAACGTAAGCATTGTCTGTTAGAAATAATAGTATTTGCCTATTTGAAGCACTGTCTGTGGGAAAGTCCTGCCCATCACAGAATAGGAGGAAAGTAGTAATTCAATCAAATACTCTTGATTTGATTTTTCTTTTTTTCCGTCTTTTTTTTTTTACCTTTTTCTTCCATTTGCAAGGGCATCTTAAACTTTATTATCTGACCAACTTTTTGAAGTCTAATATCGCAAAATTACATCTGCAAAGAATGCAGTGTATTTTTTGTGATCATAAAACATAATGTTTCATAAATATATGTGGATAAAAATCTTCTAGTTTCCAGTCAATTTAAGTGGCAATAGATTTCCCCAGAAAACATATGTAGGGCTCATTTGAGCTGGGATACTGGGTGTTCTTTTTCACTCAGCAGTTTTTCCAGCTGTAAAATTTGCTGTTTCTAGAATTATAAACCTTGTTTAATAAATGTTCACTGATACTCTTAATTGTTGTCTTTAGTGATTATTAAAACAGATTAAATCTGCTAATTGTATAATATGTTGTAGAGATTAATGTTGATGTTTCTTGTTGAAGTACTTCCATCAACTGGAAAAAGTAATTCAGTATGGATGAATTGACAAATTAAATACGTTTGTTCTAAAAGCAAACAATGAGTGTTGTAGGTTTAATTGAAAAGCAGCAGTCTAGATGTCAGTTTTCTCCAGATATGGACTTACTTATTAAGTTACAATTACTTTTCAAATTTCAACAGCATTGGAATAATTTCTTTTGTGTGCTTCAAAGGTATGGGAACCGTTCTTCTCTGCATAAATGTTTTTTTGTGAGTTGCATTTAGGCTTCCAGTGTGGGCAATATTTTTTTGTCCTGTTCCCCAAATAGAGATGAAAAAGGAGCAAACTTTGTTTCTTGCCAGTTTTTCTGAATGAATTAAAATGAGAAGTAGCTATTCAGTATAAGCAATAAAATAATCTCTTTTAGCACAATTTTGAATTTTCTAGCAGTTGTTAAATGAAAATTAAGCAATAATTTAAGGTTAAAAAAGAAAAAACAGGGGAGGAATATACGCAAGCCAGGTCTACTTTACAGATTCAGGAGATGTCCAGTATGATTTTGTGCACAGTATAATTGTATGAATGTTCCTAGACCCCAGTGGGTAAATTAATTCCTGGACAAGACTCTTGTTACTTTTGGGAGTCTCTGCACTGTACTCTGTTATACTGTGTAGATCTGCCTGTAGAAACTGGTATACCTGCTGATTCTAGCAAGTTGCTAAGGATTGCAAGTTGATTTAGGTGTGTTCATCATTCACTGTTTGAATTTGTTTATAAATGCCATGTTGATTAAAGTGGCAATTTGTACTTCTGAAGACTCCTGTATTTCTTAAATAGCTGGGTTATGATTTTTGAGCATGCTGTGATGTTGATCCATCTACATTTTCATACATTCGTAGTATTTCCCAGTTACTTCTGTCTGTTTCGGTGTTGTAATATATGATACAGAACAACATAGAAATGACAAAGAATTTGCATAATTGTGATGAAATTAACAGGTGTGCTGTTCTGTTTTCTAGATAAAATAATTAGACACAGAGCTTGTACTTTGAAGGACACTGCTCATGCTATCATTGCTGCTGAACTGGATCCAGAATTTAATAAGATGTGTGAAGAAATCAAGGAAGCGAGAAGAAAAAGAGGTATATTTAACTTCATTTATCATAACACAGCATGTATGGGTTAGAAAACAATTTACAAATGTCCATATAAAACCTAAAATTTAAGATGAAATGTGGAATGCATGTCAGACTCAGGCAGTGCATGCTAAAAGGTGACTGAGCTTAAAACTTGTCTACTTTTTCCAACTATGTGAACTGGTCTCATAAGGCACCATCCTTCTTTACAAAAGAAGGATGCATTGCCTATTGGTACAAAAAGTTTCGTAGAACGTGGTGAACGGGTGAATGTTGGGATTGCTATACTAACTGAAGATGTTCCGAAACCAGGGCCGTATTCTAAAAATGACATGTAGTGCAGTGTAATAACAATTATAGTTAGGGAGAATGGCATTTAAAACAGTGCATTTTCAGTTCACCCTGGAATGTGCACAAGTGTACTTTTGGTGATAATCAGTTGATTTTTTTTTTTGGATTAAGAAACAACTATTACATCCACATTGAGGGGCTCATAAGGTTGACAGTCTAATGGTCCAGAATCAGGAAGTATAGCCCCCTACATTGGAGGACATCACTGACTTAATTTTTGTTTAAATTAGTGCAGTTGTTTTCAACTTGTAGTCCGTAGACCTTCAAGTTTGTGGACAGCTTCTAAAGTGACCACATAAGGTAATCAAAAGCCCAAACGTATTCCCGGTAGGGCTCTGTTTACATGAAAGATTCTGTACCTCCGTGGAAAATTTTTGAAGTTCTGAAAATTGAAAAAGGTTGAAAATCACTGGACTAGAACATTGGAACAAAATTTCATGCTGATTTAGGGATTACTGATTTCAATTATTTCAGCTTTGCCTTGGCAAGTTGTTTCCTGCTTTGCCTCGTGCTTTGGTAAAAAATTGCTTTATTTTATTTCTGGGTTGAATTTGGCTGGTCTTAACTTACAGCTGCTGGTTCTTGAAATACTTCTGTCAGTAGATTGAATACCCTATATTAATAAATTTCTTTGAACTCTGCAAGTATCTGTAGGCTTTCTCTTCTTCAGGTTTAAACGGATACAGTTCCTTTTATTTGCCCATTCAGTCGTGCATTTTTTTGTCTAATTCTGTACAAGCTTCCAGTGTGTGTCTTGAATTGTGGATAAGAGAACCAATTGTAATTCACTGTGGTTATAAAATCGAACTAATATAATGCCTTCATTTCTCCTCTGTACTTTTCTATTAGAAATATAAGAATATTCACAATTCTGTCCTTAGTGTCATGCTGAGAGCTATGCTCAGTTAATTATCCATTATGAGTCCCCCATGATTGTTAAAGGTTATTGCTTCCGAGGTTAAAGTAACTGTTTGTGAGGGCTCTTTGTTACAGACAGTGACTCTATAGCTTGTAAGTCCCTCCTTGCAAGTCTTGCAAGAGCTAACTGGAACACTGCCCTTCTCTTTATGGCAGTGACCAAGTAATATGTATTTCTGGGGGCAAAACCTGAAGACCCTGTTGAAAGAGGTGGGTTTTCAGAAGCCATAATTAAGGCTGATGGTGTCATGCAACGAACTTGTTAAATCAGAAAAAGGAGACACTATTGGTGTCAGATGCTGGTTAGTGGACCTTCAGATATAGGTCGGTAACTAGCGGTACCAGTTGTTTGGGAGTGACAACAGCTCACGCAGGGCAATGGGCAGAGTGTGGAAGGCTAAGATCACTTACTGGATTAGCAAGGACAGAAGGTTTGGAATGCATGGAAGAAGCTGTGTTAGATTAACTGGTTATGAATGGTTATGAATGAAGAAAAATGTATCGGGCTCTTGAGGTCTGAGGAAACCTCATGCTGTAAGACAAGCACAAGAGATTGTCCTATCCCTGGATGAAGAGTTGTGTCAAAGATTGTGATGTAGAACATCAAGAAGATGGCATTTCAGGCATGTACTCTTGGCACTGGTCATTGTAATGGATGGAAGGGGTGTGAATGCTGACCAACCTTGCCATTACTCCCATTTTGCTGTAGAGAATATGCTCAGCAAGACAGCAGATCAGCAAAATCACAGTGCATCTACCAGTCTGGACTTTGACATTTACCCTGTCTTGGAACATTTTGGATAAGGCATATACTTGCATTTTCTTCTTTTGATTGAATGTCCACAATGTTATTAAGGGATTTCTAGTTTCTTCTTTGGATTGATTACCAGACGATCAGGTATAGAAGTGATACCCGTACCCTCCTCCTTCCCGTCTGCTTCATAATAAGAGTATATTTTGAAATAATGGAATGTTTTAATGAGGAAATACTTGAGGAAGACTGTGTAAGTGGTGTAAACTACGCCTTTTGCTGTCCAAAAGCTTTGTGCAACTGCTCACCTGAATGGTTGCTTATACCAGGCTGTTTGCCTGAGTGGAGGTACCTGATGAAATCATGCTGAATTGGGCAGCCAGCCTTGTTGCCTGACCAGTGTATGAGACAAAGTGGTGGGGAATTGAACCCTTCAGTACTTCTTTTTAATATCAACAAGAGATGTCCAAGCAGGGCCTTAAATGAATGTTGAGACTGAAGTCACAGTGTGCTTCATCAATGACCTGGATGAAGGGATAGAGTGTACCATCAGC